>CANXYI011264916.1:0-11441 GCA_948208565.1 Hura crepitans | reverse complement strand
GATCCCTTTCTACTTCTAGCTCTACTTAACCACTACGAGTCACTACTTTAGTTTCTGCTTCCTCACTCACCTTTTGTTCTGGATCAAAATCTACCTATAAGTTTTGAACTTGATCTTCTATCTCACTCTCACTATCCGTAGCCCATATGTTTACCATACATACTAAATTTTGATTCACCTCAGCACTTTTTCTCATAGCCAATTAACCATTCCCATACAAATCTCGGAGAACATACCATTCTAGGAGTTGACCATATTAACTAGAGAAGACACTCTTACATATGTTCCCTAGCTTTTTTGCTTATGTTCTAGATTAGGTATTTCCCTTGAATCAATTAAATCTTGAATCCTATCTCTCAAAGTGTGACAATTATTAGTATCATGACCGATGTGCTGATGGTATTGACAATATAGATCTACACTATGGTAAGACTAGCCCTCGCCTTTGGTAGGCTTAGGAGGCAGAGGTTGGAGCTTCCCCTCTTTTTGAAAACTTTTCAAACACCAAGATAGCAGATTGCCAAAATTTGAATAATACCTTATAATAGTGGGTACCTTAGTAGTTTGCCTAAAACTAGATCCTTGCCCAAAACTAGCTCTACTTGCATTCCTAGCTCCTTGAATCCTCCTATTACCAAACCCTCCTAAACTCTTCTTCTATTCATTATAATCCTCTTCTATATCTATGGCTATGTCTTTCAAAGATTCCTAATCCTTTAACCCCTTAGCCTTTAAGCTATCTTTCAAATAAAGATTGTCATTCTTAATGAATAAATGAATCTGATATGATGTTTTTAGCTTTTTCCTCATCTCTAGCACTCAAGACCTCTACCTCAATAAGTACTCGACAAAGGCATATTGCTTGATGTGAACTCTAGGATCTGAAGTCCCATCAAAATTGGGTAATTCTGGCATTTTGAACTTAGAAGGTAGAACCTCCTCAGATTCTATAGATAATTCTTCAAGATCTATCCCTTTACCTATGGAAATAAGCCTAGCCATTGCTTCCATCCTCTCTTTCAACTTCTTCATTACAGGATCCTTAAACTTCAGAGGAGTAAGCATATCCTTATAAAAATCATACTCTGGGTTGAAGTACTCAGCTTTCTTGTCTTTACCCTTAATGCCTATGGCTTGCTTCCATATATCGATTCCCTTTGAAGTAGCAGCTATCTTTCCAGCATGTGTAGCTACTTCATTTTCATCATGTGGTGGTGACCTAATAGCGGGAGTCATCTCAGCAATTGCTCTAGAAACCAAATCCATCATTCTTTTCTCAAAACTTTTCAAATATTCGGTCCATCCTATTCTTAAAATTTGGATTGGAGGAACTACTTTCATCATGCCCCATCATACTTGTCAAGCTATAAGTGGTAAATGTGAATTCTTGTCTAACTATCCGACCATTTGTCCCCTGTACCGAAGTAGCTCGAGGATCTATGATGGCTATAAGACAAAGGGTTAGCTATGATGAAATGAAAATGCATGTGAGTGCATGAAATGCTTATACATGTTAATGTGTGCAATGATAATCATAAGCAAGAGCCTTCTAACCTTATTTCTTCCCACACAAGAGGTCTCGTGCTTTTTCCTAGAAGGGCTTACCTATGGGACATCGGGGGCCCTAATAGGTTTAAATAATGAATGACATGTAGCCGAGCATTATTTCTCTCTTATAAAAAAAGCACATGCAAAATATTTAGCCCATACACATTGGATATTTTCAATCGAGTCAAAGTGTAGGGTCTAGCCCATTCAAGTTAGAAAAGGCCTAATGGGTTCGATAGCATTTTGAGATGATTAAGTCATATTTAATGTATATTGGCCCACATAGCACACGATGCATTGTTAACCAAGGCACTTAAGGAAATTGCTATTGGTTACTATGGTCATCCAAGCATGATCCCTCCACGATAGGTGTATCTCATCATGAGCATACGACTGATCAGTTTACCATTTCATATACCTCAAAGGCATATGGCTTGGATTTCATACCACTTCTAACAATCTTCCAATTTGAGTGAAATTGGGTTCATGCTTTGAAATGACATCAGGGTATAGAAAGGATGCCTAACTTATTCTAAGGCTCTAGCATGTAATGCAATTTTGAAAAGAAATAATTATCATAAATTCATAATATGAAGTACTATATTAAGTTGATATACTTTCGGAGTATGGTCTCATAGTGTCCCTAGTGGAGTCACCATTGTTCGCGTCCTTTTTGTTTTCCTAAGATTGATCAAATTAAGGTAGCCTAAGACTTAACTTATTGAGACTCAACTTAGGCCTCACTCCTCGAGTATTAAAAGATGAGAAGGAAGCTAAAGGAATCTAGGGCCACCCCTTTTTTATTATCCTAGGGGGTGTGAGTTATGCACCACAAGGTAGGAATCACCACCTGACAGAGTCGGGAAATACCTTGTAGGGCCAAAACTAGAGCAGTTCGAAACCCTACTCTTATTTATACCTCAAATTAATACTGAAATTAGTTTTGAATTTATGATACTACTCCTTTTCTCAAGCGACATTTTGCAATTAAAGTAAATCATACATTCACATAAAACAAGTTATAGAATATATTTACAGAAAAATAAATACGTGCTTAAAATTGAAAAAACATACATGAAATTGGGTAATTAATTATTTCACGAACTTTGGTTCTCTCATGACAATTTTAGAAAAGAGGTTTTATTATAGTGACTTTTATTTAAAATTGGATGATGTGTTTAAGAACTTTAGTTCTCGTATACTAATTTTGGGAAAAGGAATTTTGTTGTGATGATTTTTATTTAGAAAAGTGGCTTGAGAACTTTGGTTCTTAAATGTCAAATTGGAAAAATGAATTTTATTGTGATGATTTTTATTTGGAAAAATGGCTTTAAGAACTTTAGTTCTCAAATGTAACTTTTAGAAAATAACTGCTATGGTTACAAATTTTATTAAGAAAGAATTGGAATTTATTTTATTAACAAAATACCAATTTATTGGGTAAAAATACGATTTTATTTATTATTTTTATTTAACATGTAAACTATTTTTCTACCTAATTCGGTGTTTATGGAATATGTTGGGGTTGAAATTGGATGTATTATACATAAATCGGATAATGGATTTAATTTGAGAACTTTGGTTTTCACATGTTAATTTTTAGAAAATAATTTTATTGTGAATTTTTATTAAGAAAAATCAAACCCATTTTATTAATAAAACACCAATTAATTAAATAAAAATATTTTGGTTATTTTTTTGGTCACATGAAAAATCATTTTCCTAATTATTACAGTATTCACATAATATACAGAGAAATAATTCGAACGAAAAAAAATAAAATACAAGGCAATTACCTAAAATACAATATAACTAAATGAAAAATGAAATTTACATTTCGAAATGCGTAAAATACAATCTAACAAATAATAGATGATAACTACAATAATCAACCCTCAAATAACTAGATTACTAACATCACAATAGCAGAAATAATATATTACCATGCGAATGAAAAATAGAAAATTGGATAGAAATTAAATAAAAATAAATAGTCGCAAAAATATAAAATATCGCATAAATAAATCATCACATCTAACCGGTAGATGGATAATGCAAAAAGAAAAATGAAATCAGCCCAAACGACCAAAGATACTTTTTTATACAAAGCAAAAATAAAAAGATAGATAAAAATGAATAAAAATAGACAGTCACAAAAATATAAAATATGGCTCAAATAAATTACCACATCAAATTAGTAGATGGATAATGCAAAAAAGAAAAATGAAATCAGCTCAAATGACCAAAAATAGTATTTTTAATGTGAAGCAAAAATAAAAGTACGGATAAAAATTAAAGGAAAAACAAGAAATCACACAAGTGCAAAAATATAGCACAAATAATTTACCACATCTAACTAGTAGATGGATAAAATGCAGAAAGAAAAATGAAAAATAGATGAAAAAGTGGGTCGATCAACACACTAGCATATTTGCCTTCAGAAAGATCTCGGCTCGAAATTAAAATGGTGCCTGAACCTTGAAAAAAACCCAAAAAATAGAGTTTGGAAGAGTATATTGGCATTTTTTGTGTAATTTCTCTCTCTTTAAATTGACCAACCATAGCTCAAAATGACCTAATTGGCTTTTATACACAACCTTCGAGGTAGAAAACGAGCGTTTTGATTGAAAACAACCATTTTGCACTGTAGTAACGGCCAAAATGGCTATTTTTATGGGCAAAATGCCCATTTTGGGCAAAACATGGGATACCCGTTTTAGGCCTAAAACAGCCGTTTTCACTTAGAAAATAACCGTTTTCGAGTGATTTTTTTAAGAAAAAGTTTTAAGATCTTCGGTTTGGATGTAAAAAATCCAATTTGGAATTTTTGTCCTTTTTATCATCATTAGGCAAACCAAACCTAGGAGCCCCAGAGACCTAGTGTCTATAGCTGCTAAGACACTTTGGTGTCATAACATATTTATCCATAAGGATGATTGTACTTATGATATTAATTTTCTCATTAGCCACCTTAAGGTCCATGAGGGCCACTACACATGTTGAGATATGAGATGTAATGACGTGGTAGCTGTTGAGGTCTAGAATAAGGACTCCTACACAAGCTTTAAGATGGGTGCGACCGTCGAGGTTATGTGTAGAACCCTTTATACATATTGAGATATATGATGGGTGTATCCATCGAGGAATAAAATGTGGGCCTCTGCACAAGCCTGAATCCCATTATCCAGTGTTTAAAATGTAGTCTTTTTTAGATATGGACCATTTAACTGAACAATGAATATGAGAAATCAATGGAATGTAGATTAATTGGCATAATAAGTGTTAACCTGATTTATTTTGTCCTAAATTCTATGTAATCTAAATTGTTTACTGATTACCTAATATTAGGCACGATGTGACTATGCTTGAGTGCTTGCATCTTGTATGTAGCATGTAATGCCCATAAGTCGAGATTTTATGAATGGTGCTTTTTGGGCCCGAAGGATGTTCCATGCGGTGCAAGGCACCATTTAGAGTCCGATGATTGGCATATTGGCCATAAAACTTTTTGACGGGCCTAAAGTGGGTAAGATAAAGGAATTTAAAAATTTATCATAACCAATAAATCATTTCGGGTCAAGAACTAGTGTTTATAGAGATAAAATAAGGTAGTGCCAAGACAGCTCTGAGAAGTGCTGAGGTGGATCCAAAAATATCATACCCTAGACCTTACAAAGTCCATTGAGTATGATGGAGAAGGAATTATAATTTTTTGAGGTTGATTAATATTTTTTCGAAATATTTTACTCTGGTGGGTGAATAGTGCCATAAAGTCAGTTGTTGACTTTTGACTTGAAATTTTATTTGGCCCTTCATGACATGAAGTGAGGATTTTTAAAACTCGAATGAATATTTTTGGAGGTCCAGAGAATAATTTATGAATTTTTAAAGGTTAAAAATGGCATAGGGTGAATAGTAATCCTAGCTCCCGAAGGAGTTTTAGGCTGAAATTTTGCAGGACCCTTAGTGAATTTAATTAAGGATTTTTGGGATTGGAATTATGATTTTTGGAGGCTTATTGGAATTATTTTGAACTTTCAAAGTTAAAAACAAAATTGGGTTAATTTCGGTCGTTCGATAGCCAAGTGACGCGATCGTAGATGTCCACCTTTCTTATACACTTAATTGGACATATGTGTGGGTAGATGGAAGGGAGAAGAAGTCATCTTCCTCCCTAACTTGGAAAAGCCGATGCCATAAGCAAGTAGGGAGCTACCATTTTTCTTGTTCTTTCTCTTTCCTCCCACCATGAAAACTCATAAAATTTATGTGTTTTAGAGCCTCCATAGTCCCTTAAAGCAATTCCAAGTGACAGAATAAAGAAAGGAAGCCTAGAAAATGAGATTTGAGCACTTGATGAATAGTGCAAAACTCATGTGTAAGTGGTTCTTTACATGATTTCATATTTTTCGTAGAGACTATGTGAGGTGCAGATGTCATCCATGGAAAGAGATTTCAATTTGGAGTAATGTGTAATTTTGTAGGAATTTTTAAAGATTGAGACTATTATGGAAATGTTAGAATGGTGAGTCAAGGTGGAGAAAGAGGAATCCAATGGTCTGGAGTAGCTTCGACATGACAGGGAGTCCACTGTAAGTGAATTTAACTGAAACTTATCATATATGATATGAAAAACATGATATGGAAATATGAGTGCTTGTATAGAAGTTGTGGTTGTATGGGTATTCATGTATGTGTGCATGTGTAATTCATGTTAGGATGTGTAAATTGATGATATAGGATGGTAGGGATATGAGTTGGATGTGAGGTGGATGTGTATGTATGGGGTACATGCATGACTAAGTGTATGTCATGTATGTCATGTTATGATATGTAAGCATGGCACGATAGCATGTGAGACTAGGATGGTATTATGATGTATGGCATGTAAGTAACATGGAATGACTAATATGGATATGTGAAAGGAAAGGATAAGTTATGATGTATGAAGGATATATAGGGAATGAATGATAAGAGTATGTGAAATAATAAGTAAAATGTATAATGCTAAGTGGAGAGAAAATGGATCTAATTAATTGTTATGGTGTGTAAGATTTTAGGGATTTGAATAATGTATTAATATGTGAAAATAAATGTAATGTTGGATAAGATAAGGTATTTTAAAAATCTAAGGATTGAGATGAAAGGAAAGGATTGGAATAAGTGAAAAAGTTGGTAAGAAAAATGTACCAAATGAATAGTGACTACTACGTAAAATGGACCTATAACTGTCTTAAAACTTACGATGACCTATAACTATCTGAAAAAATTGACCGGATGAAATAAAATAAAATCTATGACTTTTTAGCATGAAAATAAGCAGACTAAATATTTGGTAGACTTCAAAGGCCATTAGTTAAGTCTAGCTGAACAAAAATGAATTTAAGAGCTGATTAATTATTAAAAAGCAGACTAAATAAATTACGAGTCCAAGGAAGAATTGATTGATGCACAATAATTTATGAATAAAAGTTTAATGAAAATTAATATGTGGACATTATGGGTACTATGGGGCATAAAAAGGGATTGGTAATGGATATAGACTTGAAGACATGGGCATAGAGTAATCATTATAAAGAATTCCAAAAAAAAGTAAATGGCTAAATTAGTTAATGGTGCAAAAAAAGGAATATTTCTATAAACACAGTAACGACGAGAATAAGCCACTAAAATTGGGAACTAAGTTATTGTAATGAAATGTAATAAACGAATAAAATAAAGTCCGTGGAATATAATCCTTGGGAACATACGAAGCTGAGATAAATAGGAGATGTGGGCAATAGACACTTTTATGAAATTAATGATAAAAATGGAGCTAGAATTAAGAACATGACAACTTGATAAAGTTAAAGAATATTGTATGGTGTTTCACTGACAAATGAGCCAAAAGAAATATTGAGAATAAAATATTTTATATTGGATAAACCAGATAATGTATGTAATGATTATGAAAGATAATTGAAAGGGAATCTAAAGGATTTTTGGTTGTTATACACTAGATAGGTTGACCGATCAACTAAGGATTAGTAGCTAATAGAGGCTAAGTCTATATGGACTTTAGCCTGTGATGTGGATGCAGCCACCGAGTATTGATTGAGCCTATATGCTCTAGGTATTGGGAGTGGTTTACGGACGGGTCCTTGCTACCCACTTATGGATATTAGGAGTGGTTTACGGATGGGTCCCTACTATCCACCCTTGTTGTTGTTGATATTATTTGCAGATATAGGAGTGGTCTATGGATGGGTCCCTACTATTTACTAGTCTGGTATTGGGAGTGGTCTACGGATGGGTCCCTGGTTCTTAGACTAGGTTGGTATAGCAGTCGAGGCCCAAAATAGGGGCCACTACACATTGTGATTCCCATTATCCAATGGTTGGGAGTTCTTCCTAAACTTGTGGGGTTAAAAGATAAACAGAAGACTTTGAAAAGATTTAATAATAATTAATAAAAAATCTGAGGCATAAACTACTTTAATGGAGATAATCTATGAGTAAACATACCAAGAACAAAGAATAACATGTAAAGGATGAGATTTAATAAACTTATGTGAACTTGAAGAGATTACCCAAAAGAATAAAAGACTTATGAAATGGTAAATGGGCAAGAGCTCACTTGTGAAGTAATAAGTTATAAGAGAAATGATCTGATATAAATAATAGATAGTAACCTATGCATATATACCTAATGAAAAGAATATAAATAGATAATTGAGCAGTATTGGTCCTGTGATTGAAATACAGTAAGAACAATGTTCTCGTGCAGACCCTTTTGTGATTCCTAAGAATGATAAAATTGAAGTAGCTTAAGACTTAACTTAGGCCTCGACTCCTCGAGTCTCAAAAGATGAGTAGAAAGCTTAAGGAATATAGGGCCACCTCTTTTTTATTACCTTAAGGGGGTGCGAGTTGGGCACCACAAGGTAGGAGTCACCACTTAATGGAGTCGGGAAATAGAAATACCTTGTAGGGCCAAAACTAGAGCAGTTCAATCCTACTCTTATTTATACCTCAAATTAATACGAAACTTCAATTTGAATTTATGATGCAATTGGTTTTTATACACAGACCTTAAGGTATAAAACGAGTGTTTTCATGATGAAAACAACCTTTTTAGGCTCTGTAATAGCCAAAACGGCCGTTTTTAGGGTCAAAACCATTGTTTTGGCATTATGGGCCCAAATTGCCATTCCATGTGTAGGAGCACCTATTTCGGACCGAACGGTCCAAATGACCATTTTTAAAGCCAAAATTACTGTTTTTGATTTTTTTTGGCAAGGAAAAAAAGGATAATTTTTAAAGAAAACTTTGAGATCTTTGGTTCGGATGTAAAAATCTAATTTTTAGGATTTTTATCCCTTTTAATCATCATTAAGTAAACTGAACCTATAAGCCCTTAAAACCCAGTGTCTATGGTTGCCCCTAACTTTGGTGAGGTGATTATGGAGTGTGTGAGGTGACCTAAAGTTTAGTAAGGATAGGGACATATACCTCAGGGCGATCTCTTCGCAAGATATGTCAAGACTAGAGTTAGTACGGCCTAGCCAGTACTAGGATATTGCACCTAGGGTTAAGTTGGTTCAGGCAAAATTAGGATGTCACACCTGAAGGTCTCACGAAAGGGTTATGTCTGGGTTGTCCCATCTCTCTCTCTCTCTCTTCCCTCCTCTCCTCTCTCTGCTTTTTCTCCCTCTCTCTCACTCGCTTTTCTTTTTTTCCTCTCCTCTCTACTTTCTCTCCCTCTCCTTTCTATTCTCTTCTCTCCTCTCCTCTCATCTCTCCTCTCCCTCTCCACTCAGAAGTCTAGCAGCACTATAGATCTGCACTCGATGGTTGATTTGATTTGGGCAGTGCTAAGATGCTACACCTAAAGTTGGTTTGGTTTGATCAATTCTCTCTCTCTCTCAATCTCTTTTTCTCTCTTTGGTTTGGTTTGATTGATTTTCTCTCTCTTTGGTATAATTTGACTGATTCTCTCTCTCTCGGCCTCTTTGGTTTGACCGATTCTCTCTCTCTCGGTCGCTTTCTCTCTTTTTGGTATGGCTGGATCGATTCTCTCTCTTTTGGTCTCTTGGTCTCTTTCTCTCTTTTTTTTTGTTTTTCATTTTACTTATCTTTTTATTTAGTTTTGTCTATCTCTTTTATTTTTTTGTCATTCATTTTCTTTCTCTTCTTCTTTTTTTATCATTTTTTTATTTTATCATTTTTTACCATTTTTCATTGTCCTAGTTTAACAGGTATTTATTTTATTATTCTATCCATGTGTTGATAAAAGCAATAAGCACAAAATATGTTAATTTTATAAATGAATACTTTTGAGTACAAACTTTTGTGTCCTAAACTAACACGAACAGATAAGTGCAATAAAATAAAGTAAATTAAAGTGGAAATAAAATAAAGGCTAAGGAGCAAAAGGTTGTCTTTAGTCTCTCATCATTCGGATCTCTTGGCTGTTATGACATTTAAAGTGTTCAAGGTGTAAGCACCCCCCTGCATAGGAAAGAATATAGGTGAAATGTGTTAGTCGTTAATGGTTATTAACAGCATGGATGCATGTTGTGTGTAAGTGCACTTTTGAATTTATTTCATAGCTTTATATTTAGAAAAGTTTTTTTTCATTCATTCTTTTTTCATTTTTTTATCATCATGAAGACTACCCCATGAATGATTTTTTATAAGCAGTTTACTTCTCAAAGCACAGTTTTTTTTAATGTCCTAATGTTACTTATGTACAATGACAGATTAAAAAGAGATATAAGGAGAGCTAAAGCTCAGATAGATATCTTAAAGCATGGAGTGATTGAATCCCAATTTCAACCAAATATAATGATATGTGCCATATAAGTATCCTTAATCTTTGTGTCTAAATCACATTGCTGCATCACCACCACTACTAGCTCAACCTTGGTATGGCTTCTCATGGATTTGCCAAATCTCATGCAAAAGTAGTTCTTGTTAGTAAAGGTGATAGTAAAGAGGCATGTGAAATGCTCGGCTTCCTCATGATTGAGCCAATTAAAACTACCCCATGCTTAAGGTTGGATGTATGCTTGCTCTATTGGCATCTTGGTGTCATTTGTAGCTTGAAAATTGATCATTTTCACCAAAGAGTAAAATAGCTATTTTGGGCTTCTGCCTAATCAATGTGTGCATGGATCTTAAATATATCTCTTCCATAATCTACTTTGCTTCCTTTTTTATTAAAATAACACACTTTTGCCTTTGCATGCCATTGGATTTGGAGGATTGCTTTTAAGAGCCAACCTATTTCAATGTGGAGCATAAGCCTATGCATGCTATATATATGTTTAATGCATCTCTGAGTACAAATACTTATGCAAATACAAATGTCTGTAATATGCATGTATGCTTAAGATGAAAATTGAATGCATGATTTAAATGTGAGAATCTAACACATAGAAGGGTAAGCATATGGATAGGCATGCCTAATTCTACAAAAAATGAATGAATGATAGGCTTTTATAAATGTATGCATGTATGTAGAAGCCTAATGCATGTGTGATTGTGTATGTTTGCAGCCATGAATCTTTTCTTCTTCTTTTTTATGTTATATATGCATGTATGTGTTATTTACACTATGTAAACATGTTTGTGATGCATATGAGATGATCCTAGTAATGTATGGCATGACACTAATGCATGGGGATGCTTACTCAACCTCTTTTTTTCTTTTTTTCTTCTTTCTTTCTTTTTCTTTTTTTCTCTTTTTTTTACTACATGTATATTTGTGCGATGTAAATAATTACATGCAATCATGTATGATGAATATTGAACAGGAGTCTTTGTAACAAAATACATAAGCCAAATGCATGGATGAAAGGGTATGTACACACTAAGGTGCAAGCAAAATATGAATGCATGAACTAGTGATG
>CANXYI011264915.1:0-21809 GCA_948208565.1 Hura crepitans | reverse complement strand
TATAACTATTCAACATGCCAAAATAGTCACCCCTATATGCATTTTTAATGCATAAAATAAACTTTTAATAATTGAGTCCAAATTAGTAATTCTATTAGGTTTTCTAATGCTTTTTTGATGCACTTATGATGTGTATTTCTAGTCTTGATTAAATTTGGAAATTAATATCATTAATGGCAATCAAAGCCATATTTAAAAACCTTTGCCATTTTGGAAACTCTTTTTCAAAAGAACATTTTCAAATTACATCCAAAGATCAAGGTAAAATCGAATTCTTGCTTGTTAGTTAATCTTGTTTCCTTTATTGATCTAATCAGTAATAAATGTGCATATTTAAATATCTAATCTCATTAAATAAATAAATAAATAAATATACTCTAATTCTATAATATTAGTTTTAAAAATAATTTTAGAATTAATTAATTTAAAAATCTCAAGTTACCATATGCAGAAATCACATTTATGATTATACTATAAATATCGAATGTACTGTTATGATAACTTAATCAAGCTAAATGCTTTGGATTGATTTCTAAAAACATGAACACATATTATGACTCATAATGATCACTATAATCAGATCAAATAAATTACAAAAATTAATTAATTTGAAATAATCAACCAAATATTACCTATTTTTAATATGGTACATGTTTATGCGATCGGAATAAAACTATGAATCTAATACATATGCAATTTGATTTAGACACTTAAAATTTTCAAATTAATATTATAATTATCTCATAATTATTTGTAATAGTTTTGAAATTATGCCAAACAAGAACAATTTGAAGAAACAAGGAAAAACAATCGATTTCTCTCTTTATTTCTTAGTTGATTTTGTATTAAAAAAATTTCCAAATTTTTATCAAAATTCAATCAATATTTTCATGAAAAAAATTAAAAAAAATATTTTGGGAACTCAAAAAAATCATTTAGATTTTGGAAAAATAAAAAAATGGCTTAACATATTTAGAGAATGCCAAAGCTATTTATTTTACCAGATTTTAAATTATACATATCATGATTGAAAACATCAATTCAACACTTAAAAAGATTAAAAACCAGATTGTAAATGCATGAAAAATCAAGAAAAAATTAAAAGATTTATTGTGGAATCAACAATCACAAAATCTTTTCTATTTTTCAACACAATTTGAATTTGATACCATTATTGGATTTCGAGACCTCATGCACAGTGGAAAAACAAATGGTCTCAATATCTAAACTTTAAACAAAGGGTGGAAGGTCAAAAATAGAAAATTAAAAAAATTAGTTCAATTGGTTTAAAGAAACATTACTTTTTCCTTCTAGTTGATTCCTCTTGAACTTTTCTACTCACCAAGTTGTGTCAAATCATAGTGATCCACTCCAGGAACACCTCTAAAGTAATCCACACAAGAAATCAAGTTTAAGAACTCTCTAAGAGTAGCAACAGAAGTCAGCTCATTAAGGGCTAGTAAAAGATGTGGCTAGAGTTTTAGAGATTAAAAGATAAAGCAGAAAAATATGTTATTTCTTTTTAATGTGGCCAAACTCTTAAAAGAGATTTTATGCTAGTTTTTTACATTTAGCCCTAGGTCAGAATAATGTTCCTTTTAACTTTTAAAAGGTTGACCTAATTGAAATTAGTTAAATTCACTTTAATGGACGTTTTTGCTCTATGCATCTAAAGCTTTTCTATTCTATTTGTATAGGCCTTTTTTGATATTTTTGCTTTCTACTTCTTAGGCTTGAAGCCTAATAAGCCTTCTTTTTTTTCTTGAACTGTAATGACATCTCATGTCATTAAATATCATGCATTTTTACCTTAAACTTGAATGCTATAAGTGTATGACACTTTGGGCTTCTGAAACACGTTGGTAGTAGATAAGTGGATCACAATCCTAGTAGAATTGGGATTATGTGATTTCAATTTCTTAAAATAATTATTAATTCTCAATTAATAAATTCACTAAGTACAAGTTAAGAGAGGTATCCAGCCATACATCATGACTGCTAAGTCTCAGAAGGTTATCGGTTTGACCATTTTACTCATCTACATTCAGTTACCGTGCAATCACTCCTCTCACAACACTTTATCTCATCAAGATTGAGTACGGACTTGTGTTAACTTAAAGCTTAATTAAGTATGTCTAATCATGCCTATAGACATCTCACTTTGACCCATGATAATAGCTAGAGATGAACTCTCAAGCATAACATAAAAGCCATCAAGATATAGGTCCGCACGGACCTACTACCCACATCCGCATGGATTAACTATAGAAACAAGCTAAAGCCCAGCCTGTGAAGACCACGGACCACCACTCTAAAGAACTTAGTCCACACAGACTAACACGGATAAGTCTGCACAGACTTACCGTTAGGAAAAATACTCCAAATGAAAACATTGCCTATTCATTCCAGAGTCAGAGTCCTTCAATGATCAAAACTCTCTTCTGGACGAGAAAAGGAGGAAAACCAAGTAGAAAAGTATAAATACTTCTCTAGATCAATAGAGAAGAGGTCAGCCTTTTGAATTCAGGAAAGAACCACAATTACACATATTCTAGCAGTAGAGAGCGTTGAAGGTCTTGAGAGATTTGCCATAAGGAAGAATTCAACCATCTTCACTTAAATTCGAAGGCTTTTGTGTTAGTGTTTGAAGAGATTATTTTGTTCAGGTAATATCTAAGGTCTATAGATGAATTTCCTGATGTTTTGATGAGCCAACGATCTTTGAAATTGTTAATAAGTGAGGTGATACTTTGTTATCCGCACTCCTATTAATGATGAGTACGCCAATTGTATTTAAAGCATAAGATATAGGATTGATGCCTGTAGTTAGTATTCAGCATGCCATTTGATGTTAATATTGTCACATGAACTTGATTATATATGTGACTAAGTCTTTACGGACCTAGTATCTTTAAGCACAAGCATATAGGTTAGTCTGCACGGCCTTATTTCATGCATGTCAATTTGGTGACCTAGTCTGCGCGGACCTATATTTAATGAGCATGATTATACATCCCTATGATACCATGTTAAATATAGAGTGATTGATGTAAATTAATATATCTATCAGTGGATATTAGAAGCATATGATTGAGTGCATGAAATGAGAAAATAGTCCGCATGGACTCCCTGTCACAAGGGCTATACGTCTGTACGGACTTATAAGTGATGAGTCACATAATAACCCTCCGACATATGTTTTGTTTGTGTAATTCATAACCTATAATGCATCTAATCCTAAGTCCATTCATGTTTTATTTATCATGAAATGATAACTTTGAATTAACATATGTGGTTTTGATGTTTTCTTAGTTGTCAATCGGACTTCTTAGCTGAAATGAAACATGAGATAGACTCGATCCTTCTCTAGCAATAGTCCGCACGGACCAAGTACCATTCCCTCTGATGTCTGCATGGACTTAGCGACGCAGAAGCGAGCCTATTTCAAAACTATAGATTGTCTCTTTGATTTTGTACTGTTTGTACTTCTTTGTTTATTTTGGGGTTGTAATAGCTAGTAAACAACTTATTTTACACACCAAAACCTAACTTGCACATTAAACTATTTTATACATGATTAACCAGTGTTTTCTAATAAAATGGATTTGTATTCCCTTTAATCAAAAGTTACAATCAAATGTGTTTCAATAAAGGCCAATCTCCTAGAGATGGGAGTTGGGCAATTACCGCCAATTCCTATGGAATTACGGGTAATTGTTAGGTCAATTAACAACTAATAAACAACTCACTTTTTGGATGTATAATGAATGTAATTGTATTCTTTAAATATCACAATTTACTTCCATACATGCAAAAGTGATGCAATTTAAATTAAGAATGACATATGCTTGAATGATAAGGGACTGATAAGCATTACAATATATATGGACAACATATTATTAGGGCATAAATAAGATCTAAAATTTTAAACCTTTCTAGTACAGAAGATCAAAGGTCTTAGTGTAGAGGCCAGGTGGCGACTCCATTAACTACTCTCATCCCTAGTAAAAATATCATAATCTCTACAATGGCGACTTCACTGGGGACTAAGAAATTTTAATCTAAAAGTGTCCAAATAATATGTCATCCAAATATTTTAATTTTTATCAATCCCATGTATTACATCCTATATAAACTGTGTCTCTTTTACCCTGGATGGTGTTGTCAACCATGACTCTATTTTTCATTCATGAATGGAGAAGTGCTAGCATATCTATCACTCGTAAGCCTCGTACCTTCGAGTATATGAAAAGGTGAACTAATCGGTCACTATTATCCTTAATTGGAAAGACCCGTTAGGAGGGACCTCTGCTTGTGGGAGCCTATCAGCCTTTGACTAAAACTGTGAGCCCATATAGTCAAGCTTAGCAACTTCCCCTAAGTTGTATGATCCTAAGAGCATGCAATTGCATTTATGATTACTATATGGACCTAATTACATTTAGTCTTATTTGAAGTGGGGGCAAGCTCATTGTGCCTTTGTCCGAGATAGGCCCACCCTAATTTCATATCAAATAAGATATAAATGTCTTAAGGTCGCTACTTTTACCTGCTCTTTAAATACAAGAGGTCATTGGGCTTACTTAAGCCTATGCTCAAACCTATGCACCCCCTAATGATGCTTAAGTAGACCCACCTAGGAAAGATGACTAAGCCCACATGTGTGGGAGTGATAAGGTTAGAAGGACTATTGCTTATGTTTGTCTTTTATTGCATCACAAACACGTATTTGCACATCATGCATCTTACACTATAATGTATCACGTCTAACCTCTTTTTTTGTTCAGCCATTATTGACCCTTCACTCACTGCTAAGTGGAAGAGAGTTGGCAAACACCTCAGTAGAATTAGCACAGAGGTACTTGTACAACCCAAGCGAGGAACCATGTCTTCTGATGAGTACATGACCAAGGCTATATTCATAGAGGCCATGGTTAAAATGGAAAGGAGGATGACATCACTAGTGACCAATGCCTTATCCCATATGCAGAACCCTCAAGAGGTAGGACAGACTTTTAGAACCAACAAGGGGAAGGAGATAGCAGGGGAACCTAAAGATGACCAATCGTCCGATGATGAGATGCCACAGGTGGTAAAGACCCATAACAGGGTACCCCCTCCTAAGGCACCTGAGAATGATCAGTTGAAAAAGCTGAATGAAAAGAAAGAGGCTATGTCCCGATTAGTGACTGAGGGCAGAGACATTGACATAGACGACATTAGTCTGAGGCTCAATCACTCTATAGCTCACAAGTTCAAGATGCTTGACTTAAGTAAGTTTAATGGAACCATAGATCCTCACACCCACTTGAAGTAATATACAGTAGCCATGAGGGCCACTCATCTAATAGAAGGGCAGATTATAAACCTATTCAGCATGTCCTTTATAGGTCAGGCTCTTGACTAGTACCACTACAAAGAAAAAAGGGTTAAGGAAGACTGGACTGAACTGGCAAGAGTGTTCAATAAGCAATATGCTAACAACGCCAGTGTTGAGATCACTTTGAAGGATCTGGAGTTGATAAAACAAAGGCCCAATGAGAGTTTTTCTGACTATCTCCAGAGGTAGAGGGAAAAGATTCTGAAAATGAGGAATAAGCCTAAAGATATAAACCAGATTAAAATGTTCATTAGAAATGCCAATAGTTATATGAACAACGGGCTCACTACTAAAGGCATTACTACTTAGGAGCAGTTGAAGGATATTGCCATTGACCTTGAAGCTGGATATCAAAATAAGGGTTACAAGAGATTAAACAATAACCCTAAGTTTACAAGCGAAAATACCAATAATACCACAAAAAATGCCGAGGTACATGCAGTTCAAGGCTATAGGTACTCGAATCTGGGTAAATCTTTGTCATGGTGTTTGAAAAAGCTTACTAAAGAAGGGAAACTGCAACCATTTCCACACCAGCCATTCAACAGACCACTACCTCCAAATCATAGGTATAATCAATACTGTGCTTATCATTAGAGAACTGGACACTTAACAAATAACTGCAAGCTCCTCAGAAAGGCTATTCGAGATCTCATCAATTCAAAATAGATCCCCGATCTAGAAACTTTATCAAACCCACTGCCAAAACACCATACTTCATGCCTCCTTAAGTGTGGGTTACTTGAAGAGTATGTGTTGAGGAAAAAATATGGGTCCGACCTAGCCATAGAAGTAGGAGTGAAGGTGAGTGAATTAATCCTGATGACAGGCTTTTAGGATAGCGAGAATAACTGTGAGGCTGGGGAGAGTAAGAGTTTCTAGGATGAATCATTTAATGAAGATTTTGAAGAGGGTAAGAGAGAGCAAATACGGGTTAAGGGATAAATGGTGGAGAAAGTAGAAAAGAACGATCGAATCCTATTAAAGAAAGAGCCTGAACCCAGAACAAATAAATATGATGAGGTGTTAAAACAACTCAAGAAAACTCAAGCCAACATCAGCATTTGGGACCTGTTGATGTCATCCAAAGACTATAGGCAGAAAGTAGTCGAAGCCTTAGGTCAAGTCACTGTTTTCACAACCACTACGCCCGATGAACTGGTAGAAGTAATGAAAATAGGCAATACGGGCCTTATCACATTTTCAGACATAGACTTGCCTTTAAAAGGAAGGGAGCATAACTGACCCCTCTTTATTAAAGCTAAAATAAATGGAAAGAAAATGGGTTGTGCAATGATAGATGATGGTTCTTCCCTTTACGTGTGCCCTGCCAAGATCTTAGCTAGTTTAGGAATCAAAAAGGAAGATTTGTTACCTTTTAGCATTATTATAACGGCCTATGATGACACCAGGAGACAAGTTGAAGGGTCCTTCACGGTCAAGATACATGCAAGACTAATTGTTGATGAGGTTAAGTTCATAGTTATTGACGTACTTGCTACCTTCTTTGTCTTATTAAGAAGGCCCTAGTTCCATAAATTAGGGGGAGTCCCCTTTACTCTCCATCAAATGATTAAGTTCCCACATGAAGGAAACATCATTAACATAAAGGCTAAGGTCAATCATACCATCTCCACTTTGGCTATCGCCAATCAGCCTTTTAATAGATTCCATGTTGCAGGAATTTACGAGGACTACATGGACCCGGCTGTGTCCAAAATGATGAAGTGAATAGGTTTCTTTCCAGGAGCTGGTTTAGGGAAGAACTTATAAGACATCACTAAACTGCTTCAGCCACACACCTAGAAGGACACCAAAGGGTTAGGTTATGATCTGAACACAAAGGGCAACCCGAAATAGGGCAATTCGCTAAAAGATTACTTTGTTAAGCAAAAGGGTACTAAGTATAATAGAACTCTACAGCCTACCATAATAGAGGCATGCTTGTGGATTGGGAAATAGGATATCTCACTCAGGTGCAATGAATAGAGGAAGTGTTCCCAAAGTTGCCAGTTGCTGAAGAAGGCTACTCTGTCGTCTCGGAGGACATGCCTGAACTAGAGGATTCTAATTTATTTATTGATGAATTGTATCTTTGTGACCTCTTTGAGACGAATAAGTATTTTTCTAATAAAGTGAATAGTGAATTTGCTTACTTGTGTGATCTTTCTCCTGATGGTAATATGCATCCACATGATCATTACATGAGCATTTTTGACATTAATTGCATTAAAACTAATCCTTTTAATCTTGGAACCAATGAACAACCAAAGAATGTATTAATTGTCCATGATACTATTATCAAAGAAAGAGAAAAATTTGAGAGATTACTAAAAAAATATGAAAGGATTTTTGCCTAGAATTACGATGACATGCCAAGTATCGATAGAGAAATTATAGAACATGCCATACCAACGCACAGCCAAACTATCCCAGTATGACAAAAACTCAAAAGGATAAGACCTAAATAGGCAGAGAAGGTGAAAGAAGAAGTATTTAAGTTGCATGAGGCAAAGTTCATTGAGGAAATAGTCTTCCCCACTTGGCTTACCAATATAGTGCCGATACCTAAGAAAGATGGAAAGGTCAGGATGTGCGTGGATTACTGAGACCTGAACAAGGCATATCCAAAGGATGACTTTCCCCTTCCCCATATAGATGTGCTAGTAGACAACATAGGAATGGCTACTATGTACTCATTCATCGATGAGTTCTCTGGGTATAATAAGATCCTAATAAAAGTGATAGCTAAGTGTAAGACAGCCTTCATAACAGAGTGGGGTACATATTATTACAAGGTGATGCCTTTTAGGCTGAAGAATGCAGGGGTAACATATCAGTGAATGGCTACTAAGCTGTTCCATGACATAATGCACAAGAAAGTCGAAGTATATATATGACATGATGGTGAAGTCTATAGAATAGGAAGGACACTTCAAAGCATTAGAAAAGTTCATTCAGAGGCTAGACCAATTCAACATGAGGCTTAACCCTAAGAAGTGTGTCTTTGGAGTCACGTCAGGGAAACTACTGGGATTCATAATAAGCAAAAAGGGGATTAAAGTCTACTCAGACAAGGTAAAGGCCATCTTAGATATGACTATGTCGCAATCCGAGAAAAAAGTCAGGGGGTTCCTAGGCAAGATCAGTACATTAGTAGATTTTTATCTAAAATCATGATAGTTTGTGAACCCATATTCAACTTGCTATGAAAAGGTTAACCGAAAGAGTGGAATAGTGATTACGAGAAGGCATTCCAGTTTATCAAGGAGTACTTGATTAACCCTCAAGTTCTAAGACCTCCAAAACTAGGTAAGCCTTTAATCCTATACCTAGTAGTAGAAAGGTCTTCGATAGGAGCACTGATTATACAAGCTGATAAAGATAGAATAGAAAATGCAGTTTATTACTTAAGCAAGAAACTACTCCCATACGAACAAAAATACACGAAAGTGGTGAAGATATGTTTGGGGGTAATCTGGGCATCAAAGAAACTTTAGCACTATTTCCAATCCTACAAAGTAGAAGTAGTGGCAAGATATAACCCATTCAGGTATCTATAATCTGCTATATCCTTGGTAGGAAAGATGAGACGATGGATGTTGCTTCTTCAGGAGTTTGACATTTCCTACCTTACCAAGAAAACCATTAAAGGTCGAGCTGTAGCCGAATTCCTAGCCCAGCACCCAATCGAAGAGAAATAGGAAGAATATGATTTCCCAGATGAACACTTAGGGGCAGTATCCTAAGAAGGATGGAAAGTGTTTTTTGATGGAGCTATTAACCAAAGAGGAGCAAGTGTAGGAGCATTGATCATCAGTTCAAAAAGTGAGCAAATGTTCTTAGCAAGGAAGCTAGAGTTTTTGGCTACTAATAATATGGCTGAATGTGAGGCATGTGTTTATGGTCTCGAAACTCTATATCAACTAGGGGCAAAAGTGGTCGATGTCTATGGGGACTTAATGCTGGTCATCCAACAAGTCAGAGGTGATTAGGAAGTCAAATATGAGAACTTGGGTAAATATGTCAGAATTCTCAGGGATCTTCTAAAGGGTTCGATCACTGCACTTTTCACCACATCCCTAGAGAACAAAATTAGGTCGCAGATGCTCTCGCCACCTTAATGTCGATGTCGAACCTTACCAAGAAAGATTTTTCTTGGTTAATGTATTTTAGTAAAACAAGGTTTCCCACTTATATTAGAATAATTAGTTTTGCCATTGAGCAAACCCATCAACAACTACCATGGTATCATGATATTCAAACATACCTAAAAACGGGAGAATACCCCATGAACACAACTAAAAAAGATAAAAAGGCATTTTGAAAGTTGTTCACTCAGTTTATTTTATTCTAAGGCACGTTGTACAAGAGGCAAATAGACAGGATACAACTTAGGTGTATAGACGAGATAGAGTCCCAAAGGGTACTTGAGGAGGTACACGAGGGAGTATGTGGCCCTCACATGGATGGTAGGAATTTAGCAAAGAAAATCCTGAGACTGGGGTATTACTGGTCAACCATAGAATCAGACTGTTTCGATTTCGTGAAAAAGTGCCATAAATGCCAAGTGTACAGGAACTTGAGTCACTTATCACTTAATGACCTAACTAGTTTCTCATCACTATGGCCCTTCTTAATATAGGGGATCAACATAATTGGAGAAATAAGGCCGTCAGCAGTTAGGGGACATAAGTTCATAGTGGTGGCAGTTGATTACTTCACGAAGTGGGTAGAAATTAAGTCTTTTAATAAATTAGGGGCAAGGCAGATGGGAAAATTTATTGAAAGAAATATTATTTATAGGTATGGTTTGCTGTAACAGATCATCTCAGATAATGGAGTGCAATTCTAGGGAGAGACCAGACAACTGCTTTAAAAGTACAGAATTCAACACCATAAGTCTTCTTCGTATCAACCACAAGCTAACGAAGCAGTAGAAGCTACTAACAAAAATGTCAAGAAAATTCTGCAAAAGATGATGGTCACCTATAAAGATTGGGTAGATATACTACCATTCATATTATAGGGATTTAGAATGCTGGTTAGGATATCTACCTAAGATGCCTTACTCACTAGTGTATCGCATGGAGGCAGTGCTGCCAATTGATGTAGAGATACCTTCATTAAGGGTAGTATTAGAAGCAAATGTACCTAAAGTAGAATGGGTTAGAAGTAGGTACGATCAATTGGCATTAATAGATGAAAATTGGCTTAAAGCTCTCTATCACATGTAATAATACCAGAAAAGAATTGTGAGAGCCTACAATAAGAAAGTCAAACCCAGAACCATACAAGAAGGCGATTTGGTGCTCAAACAAGTTAGGCCATTACTGTTTGATCCTAAGGGAAAGTTCAAACCCAATTGGGAAGGTCTTTACATGGTCAAAAAAATGCTCAAACATGGGGGCATCAAGATCTCAAATTTAGAGGGTAATGAATTTTTAGAACCAATTAACGCAGACAGGCTAAAGAAGTACTTCTACTAAAAAAAAAAGAAAAAAGTCCACTAAGCTAAAAACCTAAATAGGGCAGCTTAGGCAAAAGTTAGGACACCTCGATGAGGTGAAAACCCGACAGGGCACTTCATGCAAAAGTTAGGGGATCAGAGAGAAAATGTCCCATCAAGAAAACTTTCCAAGGCTAATTAGTAATGATAGTACTATCAATAGAAATTAATACATTCACCAAGATTGATGGGCTTAGTTTTAAACATAGTTGATGATAAAAATGCTTTAGTTTTGATCATTGGTATGCAAATTACCATCCAAGAAGAGGTCATACAAGTAACTAAATTCTATACACATTGTTTCTTTTCAGAATTAAAAACATTGTCTTCATTCTTCCTTTTTAGTACTAATGATCTATTGTCTTTAGCATCACTTAAAATCCACTTGTTATAGGATTCATCTATATTAATGGCATTGATTGTGTAATCAGGCACGTCCCTCAGGATGGCACATTGCTTCCATAAGTTAGGGAAAAAGCGTAGAAAATGACGAGTTAAAAGGCCCCTGCAAAATCCCAGAGGCTCAATAGGTATCCTTTGCACTAAATCGAACTGTCGCAAGATACACAAAGGGATGTAAAAAGTAACATGCCTCCACCCGATCAAGGGCACATAACTTGCATGAAAAGATAGGGTAAAATGGCTATCTTCCACTAAGGACACCTCCATTGCACTGAAACAACTATGCCAAGCCATACAAGCCACCGACCAAAGGAGTCACACTTTATTGTAAGCTTCCTCTCACAATAATGAAGGGAGCCATACTTCACCCAAAGTCTTTCGAGTGGAGGAATGATTAACCCCAATTTCTCTTGTAGCCAAATCTAAAAAAAAAGCCATTAGGTTGAAAAATCTGTAAAGGACCACCTAAGTAAAAGTTAGGCAGACCCACTAGTATGAAAACCGTCACAAGCGTACTAGGCAAAAGTTAAGGTCATAACAAAGCTAATAGTACATACTTACAAGAGAAGTGGACTCCAACTACAAAATCAACATCCCCTTTTAGTACATTAAACCATGGATGGTCTCATCTAGAAAGATGCTGAAGGGATGATAACTAGAACATGTTGCAATGAGAAGGTGAAGAACCTTGAAATCACAATATTCATTGCGAGAAGTAACACTGAGCCAGCTTTCGAAAAGGCATAACAAGATACATTTCGCCCATTCCACTGAGTCGACGGAGATTTAATGGGTATGATCTAAAATTGCCTACAGAGAAATCGGGCCTACCCCCTGTACTTATTTATGACACATAATGGGAGAAAAGCCCAAAGCCAGAACAATATCCAAAGGGTAGTGATCCTCAAATGAAGGCAAGGCTAAAAGGGTAGCAGGAGTAATTTTGTATTCCAGGATAGCCGCAAATTCCTCTAAGGTGGGGCATATTTCTTGTTGGCCAAAGGTGAAAACATGGAAGATAGGGTCCTAGTGTCATGCAACAACCTTTAAGAACTCGAGGTCAATCCAAACTTTGCTAAAAAACTTAAGTGCTAAAAAAGGGGCAAAAGTAAGAGAAGCCCAAGAGGCTTCAGATTCTAAAATCTTGAACAACTTCAGGCGAAAAGGAGACATAATGTAGAGAATGAGGTGAGAGAACTAAGGAAGAGGGTATTTATAAGCTAAGGCATCCCATTCCTTTTCCTCATTGGAAATAAAATCCAAAACACGTGAAGAGGTCAGCACTAACCTAGGAATGGCATCAAGGTCCGCACAGACTAAAAAACTAATGTTCATATCACCGCCATGTCAGGTCTATGGCCATAATTATGCAAATTCCGTGCGGACTAAGTTAGCCAAGTCTGCCCGAACTAAAATAACCCTCCTAGGTCCTCACAAACTAAAGCACCATAGTCAATGAAGGGCACAGAATGGACTGAAGCACCACAGGTTTATATAAGGGCATAAAAGGGAAATAAAGCATTCAAGTTCAAATAAAGTGTAAAGATAGAAAAATGCTTAAAAAAGAGGAAGGTCAAATTGTACCATGTTCAAAATACTAAGATAGGAAACAATGAATCCTATCTTCAAAAAGAAAGGAGGCCTCACATTATGCCCCTATACAACAATTGTAAGAAAAAAAAAGAGGGAGGGTCTATCCCCTAATCTAGCCATCAAAGCCATCCTCTTCCTCTGTGTCCTCATCCTTGGAAGAAATCACCAGCCTCTTAGCCACCTTATAAGCTTTGATCTTCCTTCAAGCCTCACGTAAGGCTGCCACCTGCCTTGACAATTCATTCTACAAGAAGAGTGGAGGATTAATGTAGCATTGCATATGTACATATGTAGCATACATAACATGTAACATAACATACATGCAACGTATGTAACATAATGTATATGCCCTGTAACATGCATACACATGTAACATGCATACGCGTATGCATACACAGATAACACATGCATAACATGTAACATACAAGGTACATATATAGGCAATGTACATGGTATACATAACACATACAGTAGGTATACACTTACCATCAGCACCCGTGTCTCATCGATTATAGCCCTTTTAAAAGCCTCCACAACCCGAGCGGTCCTCTCTATCGAAGCCTTTTTCACCTGATCAGAGAAAATAAAATGTAAGGCATATGCAATGAAAAGATTCCAGTAACACGAGTTGCAAAATTGATGACCTTACCAGTGTCGTATCCTCGGGCTTAAAGGCCATAGGCCAATTCTCTTCAATGCGAAGCTTAGTAGAAGAGAGCTCCTCATCGATGCTGTAGTGCATGTAGCTTAGCTCTGGCACATCCACCAATATCCCTATCACCTATCTAGGAAGAGATGTCAATAGTTCGAAAGCATGAGCAGGTGGAGGTGAGAATTGAGAACCTAGAGAGCTAGATGCAGTCCTTAGCTGCTTTCTTTAAGAGGATGGGCCAGCCCCAAGGGCAGTAGCAGGCTACAATACAACACCACACATACAAGTTAGGAAAATGTCACAAAAAAGGGCATCAGAACATAAGAATCTCACCTGAGATGGAAGAGGTCCAGAGGTATAAGGAACTCGGGGAAGCAAGTGAGTTGTCGGCCATAGAGCATAGCCCTCATCGCCATCTTCCACTAGAGTAGCCCCAAAGACCCTGACAATTATCCTTTGCATGAAATTTAAATCATTAATGTACCTCTCGAATAACATAGACTCAGGAGGGTCCAAAGGGATGAGACGGACGTTAAGACCCAAGTGCTAACTGACCACTCTCTCTCTTAAAAACTAGCAGTATGTTTTTAGAGTGGTTAGTACCAGATGATAAAAGGATAGGCCCCCAATAAAGCACAGCGGGAGAGGTAGCTCGTCGATGGGAAAGACCCACCATGCCAAATCAACCTATATAGGTAAGTGTTAGTAATATGTGAACAAACATTAACATAAACCTCTTTTTCTATATAGGAAATACTCATGTCTATCCAAGCACACGAGTAGAGATACTAGCGATGCTGCATCAAAGACGCTGCGTTTAGGGGCTAAAGGTAGGTCAGACCTATCTATCTATCATTGGATAGTGATGTGGCATATCTAGCTCACAAGGATGAGCCAGCAAGTGAAGCTTATAAGCCTATACCTGCAAACAACAAGAAGTAAAATCACCAATAAAACCTTAAAGAGAAAAACATGACTAAAAAGGAGATTTGGCTTACCAAGATACCAGACACGAAGCCTTAAACGAAGCGGTGGCTTTTTCGAGTATATACAGCCATATTGAGACTCTAGAACATTTATCCTAAGGATGAGCAGCACCAATTCCAGCTCTCTATCTTATCGACCTCTTTTAAGATCGGGAGGAAGCTCCAACTCACGGTGCTGTTAGCATTGGCAAACAAGGTGGTGTACAGTAAGTATAGTACAAAGCAATGGACGTACTGATCTACCTCTAACTCACTTGAGGGAGACTCTTCCCTCTATCTCTCCTATAGATTTATGCAACGAATACTGCCAGCCCTATCTTAAGGAATGAATCCCAACAGTTCCTTCACCTTTGGCAATCACAGGGATGGGTGTTGGTAACAAGCGTCAAAGGCGATAACATAGCTAGTGTAAGGCGGCCCATTGATAAATGCCCAATTAAATGGCGTGATCGTCATCTTGCCAAAAGGTAAATGGAAAGTATGAGTGGTATCCATCCACCAGCCTAGCAATGCTTGTAAAACCTATAGGTCGCGATGAAAATCTCCACCTATGAGGTGAGGTGATCAATAAAGGTCTGAAAATCGGTCGCGCGCACTTTGTTCTTTACCACCATAGGCATGGTGGAGTACTATTGCTACGGACTAGATAAGGTGCCCTCACATTTGAGGTGTATCTGCAAAACAAACAAGTTAGGAGTCAATAAAAAGTCCGAATAGACCAAAAATTGCAAAACAAAAGTCCGCACAGACCATAAAGCTAGAAACAAATAAGCCTTCACGGACTATAAAATCAGAGACATATAAGTTCGCACAGACTATCAACATGGCCAAAGAACAGTTAATCACAAGTTTGCACAGACCGACAATAGAGTCAAAAATAGTCAAATGCAAGTCTGTGCGGACATCACTCAAGTAAAAAAAGTCAACATCAAGTCTGCATAGACCTCACAAGATGAAGCATCTAGCATAACCACTCGATAAGTTCTAGAAATAAAAATAAGTGATAAGTCTGCATGAATCGACATCCCTAGGGACCTAAGTCTGTATGGACTTGACATGCTTTAGCCTTTTAAGTTCGCACGGGCTTATCTCACTAGTGGATTATCAAAACACGAAAACACGGGGAAACCCAACCAAAATGGATAGAAAACACACAAAAGATGAAGAACTCACCTGTGGGTACACCTCGGAACAAGCATGACGGGCTAAATCCGCCAAAAGTGGAGTCGCATCACCAAACGCCACGCCATTAATGGGTGCACATTTTTTGGCTAGTTGACGACGATGGAAGGAACAAAACCGATCGAAGTTGGCATTGAGAAGTCCTCTGGGGGAGGGGGAGAAAGGTTAGATCTAGCCCCCAATGGAAGAAGAATCACTGTGGGTGTTTCTTCATCGTTTAAAGAGGATGAACTAAAGACACTGCTGACATATGAGGCCATGTTTGTGATGTCTGTCTGAGAGAAAAAGGGCGGGGTAAAAGACTAGAAATGATAAAAATAAGAAACAAAGTAGAAAAGGGACAGTTATATCACTGATGCGATAAGTCCGTATAGACCTTTACAACACAGGTCCGTATGGACCATATCTCCACCAAGTCTATACGGACCTATTTAATAACAGTTCGTAAAAGTCAATCACAAGTCCCCATAGACTACTACTCAAATGGTCGCACAGACCTTGAGCCACTAAAAATCCAAAAGGTTAAATTCACTCTTTTTATATCAAAACTAACATTTCATTTCTTCCTTGTAGGTTCAATTCGAATTCCTGAGATTAAGGATTAACCTCGAGTTTAATCCGTCAATTTTTAGATTAACCTCAAGTTCAATACATCAATCAGGGATCAACTCTAAGTTCAATTCGCTAACCTTAGATCAACATTGAGTTCAATCCACCAATCTAGGATTAACATTAAAGTTCAATCCCACTCAAAGATCAATGCTAAAGTTCAATCCACAATTCCCGGATTCAGCTCTACAAGCCAATCCGTTATATTCTTAGGTTTATGCCTCATAAGCTAATCCACAACTAATGTTAGAACCAAACATGCTAAATGATGGTGTGAGTAAAGAAACTGGTTGACAGGTAAGTATCCCTAACTATGATACTTTGTTATGTACTGTTAACACACAACACACACCAAAGTGGGGTCAATTGTAGACACCTCACCTTAACCCATGATGATAGCCAAAGATGAAATCTCAAGCATAGCACAAAAACCATCAAGATATAGGTTCACACGAACCTGCTACCCATGTCCACATGGATTGACTATAGAAACAAGCTTGAGCCCAGCCCTCGAAGACCACGAACCACCACTCCAAAGAATTTAGTCTGCACGGACTAACATAAATAAGTCTGCATAGACTTGCCATCGAAAAAAAATACTCCAAATGAAAATATTGCCTATTCAGTCTAGAGTCAGAGTCCTTTAAGGATCAGGACTCTCTTCTAGATGGGAAAAGGAGGAAAACCTGTAGAGAAGTATATAAATCAATAGAGAAGAGGTCAAAATTTTAAATTCAGGAAAGAACCACAATTACACATATTCCAGCAGTAGAGAGCATTGAAGGTCTTGGGAGATTTTCCATAGGGAAGAATTCAACCTTCTTTACTTAAATCCGAAGGCTTTTATGCTAGTACTTGAAGAGATCCTTTTGTTCAGGTAATATATGAGGTTTATAGATGAATTTCCTAATGTTTTAATGAGCCAATGATCTCTGAAATTATTAATAAGTGAGGTGATACTTTGTTATCCCCACTCCTATTAATGATGAGTAGGCCAATTATATTTGAAGCACAGGATGTAGGATTGATGCCTGTAGTTATTATTTAGCATGCCATATAATGTTAATATTGTCACACGAACTTGATCATATATGTGACTAAGTCTGCACGGACCTAGTATCTTTAAGCATAAGCATATAGGTTAGTTCGCATGACTTTCTTTCATGCATGATTATACATCCCTATGATACCATGTTAAATATAGAGTGATTGATGTAAATTAATATATCTATTTATGGATATTGGAAGCATATGATTGAGTGCATGAAACTAGAAAATTGTCCGCACGGACACCCTGTCACAAGGGCTATACATCTGCACAGACTTATAAGTGATGAGTTGCATAATGCCCTTCCAACATATGTTCTGTTTGTGTAATTCATAGCCCATAATGCATCCAATCCTAAGTCCGTTCATGTTTTATTTATCATGAAATGATAATTCTGATATAACATATGTGGGTTTGATGTTTTTTGAGTTGTCAATTAGACTTCTTGGCTAAAGTGAAACATGAGACAGACTCGATCCCTCTCTAGCAATAGTCCGCACGGACCAAGTACCATTCCCTCTAACATCTACATGGACCTGGTGACGTAGAAGGGAGCTTATTTTAAGACTATAGCTTATCTCTTTGATTTTGTACTATTTGCACTTTTTTTGTTTATTTTAGGGTTGTAATAGCTAGTAAACAACTTGTTTTACACGCCAAAACCTAACTTTCACATTAAACTATTTTATACATGATTAACCGGTGTTTTCTAATAAAATGGATTTGTATTCCCTTTAATCAAAAGTCACAATCAAATGTGTTTCAATAAAGGCCAATCTCTTAGAGATGGGAGTTGGTCAATTATTGCCAATTCCTATGGAATTACAAGTAATTGTTAGGTCAATTAACAACTAATAAACAACCCACTTTTTAGATGTATAATTAATGTAACTGTATTCTTTAAATATCACAATTTACTTCTATATATGCAAAGGTGATGCAATTTAAATTAAGAATGATGTATGCTTGAATGATAAGGGATTGATAAACATTACAATATACATAGACAACATATTATTAGGGTGTGAACAAGATATAAAATTTCGAACCTTTCTAGTATAGAAGATCAGAGGTCCTAGTGTAGAGGCCAGGTGGCGACTCCACTAACCACTCTCATCCTCGATAAAAATATCATAATCTCTATAATGCCCTAAAAATATTAATCATAATATTCACATCTTTATTCCCAAATTGCTATTGTGAATCTCATTCACACTTACATATTACTATGGCTAAAGATTTCTAAATAAGCATTTATATTAAAACTATGAGATAAAATCCCCACTATAATATGGGGTGGTGAATCCTTTATTGATCACTCAACTACCTTTAAGTATCTCATGTTGTACCTAATCTCCTAGCTATGTATAATTTATGGTGAAGTAAAAGCACTAGAGTCAAAATATAGCAATTGATACTTAAGATGCCTTAGTGATCTCAAGTTTAAGGATACTTGTACCATTAATATGATGAGATGCTTTTACTAATATAGATTATGTATCCATTTGACTATTACATGTTAGGTTAACAATGTATTTATTCCTCAAACAAGCATACATATGTTAACCCTAAGCATTAGCATGCATATAGCTTGTGAGAACTACTACTTGAACTTGTCATGCAGAATAACATGTGCTAGTCTATTCGCATTAACAATGTCACATCTTATTGATATTATAACTAGGGATAGTTTTGTATTATCACATTTGCATGTAATAGAAATCTTATATCATGAACTCTTCATGATTTTCTCTACACTGTGATTTTATACCAAAGACTTATTACAAAGTTTAAGATAATTATCAAGTAAATGAATTAACATAAGCATTAAGTAATAAAGTATGCCTTTTATTAATAAATGTTTAATGTACATAAAATATCCCTACTACATATGTGCTCTAGGGCATACAACTAATAGATTTTTTAACAGCTGAGTATTGGTTGGAGAGAACGATAAGAATTCTTTAATAGTGATATTGCACCCCAAAAGAGAATTTGATGTGTGCTACTTCATTGCTACAAGAAGAGGCATATAGGTGGTGGATACAATTGATGAGATTTAGCCTTAGGTTGGTACTTGGGACAACTTTTTGAAGGAATTTGAAAAGAAATACATCATAAAAACTACCATAAAGAGAAGAGATAAGAGTTCATATCTTTAAAGAAATCTTTAGAATACTTCATGAAGCAGAGGCAGAGGCAGAGGCAGAAATTAGTATAAAAGTATGAGAAAGAGTTGCTCAATTTAGTCAGTATGCAAAAGACATAATCCTTATTGAGGTAGAGCATTGCAAGAGGTTCAAACATTGGTTAAATGATGACATACATCTCCACCTAGTTGCTATGAAGATTTGTTTCCTTAGCTTATCTCAGTTGCTCTCACTATTAAGAAGATGCAGCAAAATATAAGGGATCAGAGCAGCATAAAAGATCTTAGAGTCAGAGTCAAGTCAGTTTAGCTCCTCTAGCCAGCAAAAAGTAGAATGGGACCTAGTCACATGCTCAATTATAACCATAGGCTTAGATTTAGAAATTAGGCTATAGATCCTCCTTTAAACCTAAACAAAAGACCTTAGATGCTTGTGTACCTACCAGTCTATATGAGCATTGTCATAGAAGGCATAGTGGTATTTATTAGAAACTGATACTAGGAGCTTGATATGGTTATGGTTTGAAAGAATACTTCTTTAGAGAATGTCCTAGGAGATTAGTGCCTAATTCACATACTTTGGTATCCACCCCAGTAACATTTAGAGGTCGAAGATAGAAAAGTGGTGACAGACTAGAGAGTAGTTAGAAGTCTATATAAGATTATTGATCGCCTCGAGCCATGTGCACCAGCCAAGCAGTATGCCATATAGCTCAACAGGAGTCAGATGTCCCAGATATTATAGTTAGTACATTTTATATCTTTGATGCACTTGCTATTGCTTTAATTGATTCAGGATCCACACATTTTTATATATATACTACACTAGCTTATGAATAAAGGGGGTTAAAAGTTGATACATTAGACATTAAAATCTTAGTTAACAATCTATTAGGGCAGAGTGTGGTAGTAAATAAGGTGCATAGTGATTGTCTATTGCTAGTTTGGGGTTACAAATTTCTTGCTGACTTAATTGAATTGCTTTTTTATGAGTTTGATTTGAACTTAGGGATAGACTGGTTATCTAAACATTAAGCCCTATTAGATTGTAAATTGAAGAGAGTCACCCTTAGGGTTAGAGATAGAGAGAAATCACAATAGTGAGAGAGAGAATAAACTTTCAATCTAATTTAATCTCTACTTCTATTACTAAATGACTGATTAGGAAGGGATGTGAGACCTATATTGCTCATGCGGTGGATGTGAGGAAAGAAGAGCCTTATTTGAGCCACATCCCTATAGTATCTGAATTTCCCAATTTTTTTCCTTAATGGATTACCTAGTTTACCTCTTGAATGTGAATTAGAGTTTGGTATTAAGGTTTACCATGGTACAACACTTATTTCTATAACTTCTTATAAAATAGCCTAGCTGGGTTAAAGGTGTTAGATTCTAGTTATAGGAGCTATTAGATAAGGGTTTTATTAGACCTAATGTCCCTTCATATGTATCTCTAATTTTATTTATTAATAAGATGGGTGGATATTTGAGGTTATGTGTGGAATACTGACAATTGAATAAAGTTATTATAGGATTTTGAGATGCATAGTAAAAAATAAAATGATCTTAGTCTCCAAACATGGGGTGGAAGGTAAAAAAAGTATAAAATATAAAATTAACCAATAGGTTTGAAGAAACTTTACCATTCCCTAACAAGCTAATTCCTTTTGAACTTTTTTTCTCATTAGTTTGTTACAAACCACAATGATCCACTTTAGGAACACCTCTAAGGTGATCCACATGAGAAACACAAGCCCAAAAACTTTCTAAGAGCAATAATGGAAGTCGGCTCCTTAGAGGTTAGTAAAGTAGGCGAGTAAGGTGTAACACTCAAAAATCCAATTTTGTGAATAGTACTTCCCGGGGTATGAATAGTATTTTCCAAGTAGTCGGGTCACACTGAGGTGGCCAAGGGGGAGTACTAGTCATAGAACTATGATGGGTAAAATAATAATGAAAATAAAGTTATTTGCACTAACTACTGAACCAATAAAATTTTACACACCGATATATAGTGAATAGTGACCTAAGTTTACATCGAGTTGTAAAATGGTTAGAATGTGCCCGGGCTAACCTAAAAATAGCATGACTTAAAGGTAAAAAAATTCCAAATAGTTCAATGGTGGTGGAATTGAAATTTTCTGACATCCAGTAATATTTAATCGAAATTTCTTAAAACCGTGATTGAATAGTTAACCTAGTTTCCATTGGAATTTAGCCCCAAGATTTTAGATGTCCTTGGCACTAAAAGGGGTATTTTTGGAAGCCTCTAACATTAATTTCGTATTTTTAAAACTTA
>CANXYI011264853.1:0-11141 GCA_948208565.1 Hura crepitans | reverse complement strand
TTGAGAAATAAAGCTATACCACAGTTTAAAGTTTTATGGAAACATCACAAAATGGAAGTGTCTAAGTGGGAAGCTGAGGATCAGATGAAGGCTCAGTACCCACATTTGTTTACATCAAGTAATTTTGAGGATAAAATTTCTTAAGAGGGGAAGAATTAAGATGCTTATAAGCCAATGCTCTATGAATAATACCTCTGAGGCTCAAGAAGTGTTCTTAGAGTGTCAGGTCACCTTCACAAGGCCTAAGAGGGGGTGTACTAGTCATGAAACTTTGATTGGCCATAAAAGGGTGAAAAAGATTTAATTTCAAAATTTAGTATAACTAATAAATTAGTTTAGGCCAAAATCTAGTGGGCTATAGGTCTAAATGGACTTAGGCTAGGAATGACTCGCGATGTGCCCGAATGGACCTAAAAATATCAAACCCTAAAGGTCAAAAATTCCACTGAGACCATTAGTGAAGGAATTTTAATTTTTTGAGGTCGTTTGGTAATTTTTTAGAATTTCTCAATCTTTTGAAAATTAGTTAACTGACTTGCCGATGGAATTTGGCTATGAAATTTTATGAGGCCCTAAATAGGCTCAGTCAAGGATTTTTAAAATAAACATAATGATTTTTGGAGGTTATAGTGAATTTTAAATTTTTCCCAAAGTTACAGCTAAAAATCGAGCATTTTTAGGGTGCTCGAATGACATATATCTTCACCCAAGCCACCCCACACCCATATAAATAGTGTGCCATATGGACATTCTAACACTTTATCAAGTGACACCTCACCTCTACCATTTCTTCCTCCTCCCTCCCCTTTAGCTTTCAATGCCATTTTCCCTTTGCATCCCCTATTGTTGCTTCAATTCAAGCTCCATTCTCACCATACATTCCACCAAAAATCATATTACTTAGGTAAAAAACACTCCCTTAAGCTTTTGGCCACCATAGCTAATTAAGGAAATCAAGAATATTCATGGAAGCTTAAGTGTACATAAGGGTGGCATAAAAATCCAATTCATGTGTAAGTGATTTCTTTCACTTTTTATTTTATTTCTAAAGGGATTCCATCATCTTAAAACCACCCATGTTCTTAGATTTTCAAATAGAGGCTTATAGATTTTTACATGAATTTTCTAAGCTAGTTTATGGTGTATGCAGGCTTAGGAAAGAATGAGGTGCAAGAAGGCAATTAAAGGTCTTTTGGTGTAGGAAAAACTCCTAAAGTAATATACGTATGTGAATTTGTTTTAGTCAAAGCATGCCATATTGAGTTTACTTCTGAATTGCCATGAATTAGTGCATGGAAGTTGTCATTTGCACAAGTAGAGTGCAAGAATTATTGATGCAAGCTTAATGTGATGTTGGTTGTGTGTAATTTTAATGATTGGTATGTTAATTTGGTGAGAAATATACATGTATGGTGAGGAACATGATTTGGCTGAGAGGTGCAGAATGGGGTCACGGCACGGGGTTGCTTGATATGGCATGTTTATGTGGTTGATATTATGATATATGTGGTGTGTGACATAGGAATGAGTAATAGGTATGTGTAAGTGATGTGAATATGTATGAATATGGTTAATATATGATATGGCCAAGAGTTTTAATGAGGTACTTTAGCATGTAAGTCATGTGTATGGCATGTTAGTATGGTGTATGTAATGGGAATTAACATGGTTGGTATGGATATGAATGTGTACATAATGAAATTGGTGAGAAAATGTAGGTATGGTAAAGATGGTGTTATGGCTAAAAGGTGTAGCTAAGGATCATGGCATGTATTAGTGTGTGTGGTGGGTGATTCATGGTGGAATTTATGTGTTGGCATAGGAATGTATATGTATATGGTGAATTTTATGAAACAATCTATATATGTGTGTGTTGTGTCATGACATGGCATGTGGGGCTGAGGCATATATGTGATGTGTCATGGCAAGGCATGGTTAATATGTCATGTGAGTATATGTGTGCATGCTAGGATTATGGTATATAATATGTATCTATGATGAACTATGGAAAAATGCATGTGTATGACCATGAATAAGTAATGGCCGAGAGGTATGTATGCCATGGTGTAGCATGGTAAGTACTATATGTTATGGTAATGTGATGTACATGAATGGCATGATATCATGACCATATGATGTATGGCATGGAATTGGCATGGAATATGTGAAACCATGCATGGAAATATGGCATGTATTATGACAAATTTAGATAAGAAAAAGGGATTAAGAAATGGCTTAAAACTTAATTGTAAGGAATAGGTAAAAGTGACCTCTAATGGCATAAAATGGAACATGAACTATAGACTTTGTGTACTTGATTTTAATGGCAATGTGAGGCCATTGTTGTTGCCTTATTTTGTTAAATGAAATGAAAGAATTTATGGCCTAGAATGTCATGTCAAGGTGACTCAAATTGGCATGGGAAAATGCCTAGTAAATAGTGGAAAATGACTCGTAATAGTGTAACAAAAAAAATAGAAATTACCCGTAATTGTCCGATAAATTACATGTATGAAAATGGCACATACTTAAGACTTATAATGGATATATAATAAAGACATAACTTTGAGTTAATGGCATGAAATGGACAAAAAAAACCTATAATAGCCTTTTAAAAAAATTGATCTATAACTATCTAGTAATAAAACTAACATGTAACTATCTAGCTTAAATTAGACTATGGAAATAAAATAATAATTATCTATTCATAGGTTGTATATATGTCAAAATGGTGATTAGTAATAAAATAAATGTAAATAAGAGATAGTTAGCCCATTAGTTAGACACCTACTGGATGGGTTGACCCGTCAACTAGGTATTAGCAGCTGTTAGATATTTGTCTATTTATCATACTAGGATAGTGTAGCGGTCGGGGACCATAAGATGGACCATTGCTTGATGATTTTATTTGTTTGTCTATCAAACTAGGCCGATGTAGCGATCGGGGTCCTTAAGATAGGCCACTGCACTATGTTGATATTATTTGTCCATTTATCAGACTAGGTCGATGCAGCGATTGGGGTCCATAAGATGGGCCACTGCACTATGGTGTGGACAATGTGACATAATGATGATATGATATTATTTTTATTTATCTATTTATCATACTAGGCCGGTGTATCGGTTGGGGTCCATAAGTTGAGCCTCTGCATTAAGGCTAGTGTGGAGCTTGAGGTCCAAAATGTAAGACCATTACAGTTTTATTTCCCTCTTAGTCCAGTGTCTGAAAGTGTAGTCTATGTAGTTAGGCCTACTTAATAAATTAAATATTTCACCTGATGATAAATAATAGTAATACCTAAATTTATGACATTCTGGGAATGACATAAATGTAAATAAATTGAATTATAAAGCTGATTAATTAAATAATATTATTTTATTACATGGATAATATGTGTTACATTCATGCATCTATGGCATGTCTGATCATCTGTGTGCTTGAATTGACATGTTTTTATTCTTTCAAATTCATGATTGAGTTTCATATTTAGCGTAGTAGTGTTTTAATGTGCAGGTAATAGCAAGTAGTGGTCCAACCTTAAGTTTTGTGTAGTGTAGCAGTAGAGACTTTGAAGGGTATGAGATTTTATATTTTAATGGTTTTAGTAGGCACTCATGTAAATACTATATGTTATGGGTTTAGCTAGCTTAGAGTTGCTAGAGTTGGTAGTTATAAATGAAATCATTGATGTATCAATAGGGCGCTTTGATATGAATGTTTAATTTATGTCTGATTTTGATGTTTTGGGCTTGAGGCTATCCATATATGTCTCATATTCTCATGACTTCACATATACACATGTACCTCACAAATGCTCATATAATATAGACCATCGTATATATCATGCATATCTAGAATAATGTATACATCTTCATGTGTATCCATATAAAACCATGTATACATCTTTACAAGTATCTTTTTTATGCATTTAGATTCATGCATACACCTTCACATGTATCTTCATCATATATACTTGCAATCATATGTATCATCTATGTATCTCTATGCATACATTTTTTTGTACCTTTATCTTATATAAGGAACCCTATAAGTGCCCTAGCATGTGTCGCATAAAGGATTAGTCCCTAATCATAATGAGCATGCATAATTATTCTTAAAATCATATTTGCTCATCTCAACCATCATAACCTATTACTTTACCTATTGTAAGGTATAACATGCATCCATCCTTAAAAGATCCATTTGTCCATGCATAACAAAGATATGTGTATTGTAATCTATGTATTTTATAGCTTGCATCATCCTTATAAACTTACATCAAGTTATACTGTACGTTAAAAATAATTATTCATGCATCATCACCCTACACAAAAATGTCATATAAGCCCCCATACAAATATCATGATGTTTTCGTAAGTTATACATAGACTAACATGTTTGTTGCATCACAAACCATCTTATATACATGTATAACACTATCCCATAACTTCATACATACTATTTAGGCTTAATTATTCATCATTCATCTATATATAAATTACCATCTACCTATTTATGATCCACATATTTTTAAGTGCTACATTTTTCCCCTCTTAAAAGAATTTTGTTTGCGAAATTCTTAAGTCCCATTATACTCTTTGCTAACTAATTGCATTCCTTCTTTTTTTTTCATTTCATGTTTATGTTCTATACTTCCCATTTTTATGCTTCATTTGCTTCCTCTCTTAGACATCTCATAAGTGTTTACTATTCTTAACCATTTGTATCTTAAAGTTCTTCTTATTATCCTTGTTCTATAATGTACCTATTATTACTTATTCAATCCCTTCTTACACAATGCTTCTAACCTTCTTAGTTCAAAGCCCATCTTATAAGTACTCTAATCCATAGATCTTTAGAACATAGTTCATATGCTTATATGATTATCATCTACTTATATGATCATCTTAATAACATTATCTACCATGTATATCTCTATATAACCCATTTCATCTATAGAAATGAGTATAACCCTTCTCTTTAATCTTTTTTATCCTTAACCATTATAGGTTTCATCATATCTACGTCAATCCTTTCTTATATCTTCCACTTGTATAGGTGTATCCTATTAAATTTCCCCTTTAATCAGGGCATATGCAAATATGAAAAAGTGTTAAGGTTATGCATATATGATGATGTCGATGATAATGATGACGTAATATGTTTATACAATTTCTTATGATGATGGTCATATTACATGATGTATAACCCAGCCCCATGTATAAAGTGTTAATGAAATTGCCATTAATATTGAGGAAAATCTTATAAGTACACTAGGATCATCAAACTCTTATACTTTGAAATACTCCTTTTTTAGTGTTGAGTCTACCAACATCTTACTTCTCACTCCATGTTAATGTATATACACATACTCTTTACTTAGATGACATCAAAAAAACCTTTGCTTATACTAGTAACATGCCATTAGCATCATATCCTTTCTAATTAACCCCTTTTTTATGCACCAATTAGCTTTTCATGTCAATCACAATCTTAATGTGTCGATTCAAACCACCTTTTACCTTTACTTCTTTTTTAGGCTAAAAGAACTTACTTTCCCTATGAACTACTAGATTACAGAAAACAACTTATCACAACCCAGTAGTATACACTTAAACTATACATAATCATAAATTAGGGCATTTATATAGTTTTTATAAACCTAAGAATGCCTAGACCATTGCTCTAATACCACCATATGTGACACCCCTCACCTGACCCACTATCAGATCCAAATGGAGGATGGCACATAATTGATATCCAACTTTCATATATCTAGGTTACTTAAAACTTTTCAATAAACTCATATAACATAAAAATCTCATAATCTCATTCCTAGTCTAACCACTTAACAAGTTAGATTATTCGAGTACTCATGTCTAAAATTCGATGGCATAACAATTATCTACTGACACTATCCCAAATAGTAACATGTAAGAAAACACACGTATATAGAGTCTCAAGTATATTAACTACAATATCTCAACCTCTATAATATCCCAATAATATGTTATCCATACAACTTATAAACAAACTTCAGTACAAACCTAACATAATAATTATCATAACCTCAAGAATACCATAAATAATATATACACTTATAATTGTGTATAAAAACCATCATAGAAAATCATAATGATATATCACTTGCACTACATCACTTACACAATATAGTCTCATTGCCTTTACAACATCATATAAGTGCCAAAACCAAAACAAGCTTAAAACTATACATATAAAAATCTCTATGGACTATTTGATGAAAACTTCACTCTAAGAATCCTCTTCTGTTGTCACCATAAGCTTCCATGTACTCATAAGCATATCAGCCTATGCATCACAAAACACAGATGATGGGCTAAGCTTTGTAACTTAGTGGTGTATCCAATAACATAAAGCTTAATTATACATATTGTAGACACCTCACTCCCGACCCACAATGATAGCTAGAGATAGGCTCCCAAGCAATGGCATAAGCCTTTAGGAAGGAGGTTTGCACGGACCTATTAGATAACATTCAAGTGGAATAATAAACAAATTATCCCAAAACTTGGCCCACAAAGCCTATGGATCGGTATACTTAAACTTAGTTCACATAGACTAGTATGTACAAGTCCATACGGACTTATCGATAGGAAAACCTTTCAAAAGTAGAATTCTACCTATTTAGATTAGGATTCAAAATTCCATTAGGATTTTACCTTCTTTCTAAATAGGAAAAACTTTAAACTTAAGCCTATAAATATCTCTCTTGGTCCAAAGGAAAGGGGCTAGCTAAAAACCTATTTTTCTAACATATACATCACATTTAAGAATTCAAAATAAAATCCTAAACAAGAATTGATCTACTCGACCCATTAACTTCACAAAAAAGTACTTTTTCCTAAGCTTTCACACTCTCATGCCATAGCTTGAAAAGTGTATTCATCCAGATAATATCTAAGGTCTCTTTCATTCTTCATATTTCTTTCATGGACCTATGATCTCTAAAGATTAATCGTAAGCGAGGCAATTCCTTGATATTCCCACTTTTAATCATAAGGAGTAGGTCATTGTCTTGAGATGTTTCATAGTGCATTATTCATTATTATCATGCTATGTTCATTTTGTTATGTTATTTTGCATTAAATAAACTTAATTATGAGCATGATAAGGTCTGTATAAACTTAGATTTCTTAATTATGAGTACAAAGAAGTCCGTATAGACCTATATTTCTTATATGAGCATGATGAAGTGAACTGTACGGACTTATATCCAGTAGGTATGACCTAGTATTTTGGATGTCTTGTTGTAAGCTATTTGATTTTGTTTGTCATTCTATTACATTAACATGATTATATTACTCTTGAAAATACATATTGGCATGTAGAGAACTATCATGTGGTCTACATGGACTCCCTATCATATGGGTTGTAGTCCGCATAAAATTAGGGGTGCTAAGTTGTGTTATGATTACTTAGCTTTGCCTCGTTATTTATACAAGTAATTATTCTTGATTCACAAGCTTTAAATGTGTCTATATCCTTATCCTTTTTATACATTTTCTCATGTGATATTTATTTAATGTCATTTGACTTGTTATCTTTTGAGTTGTAACCAATTTTGCTCACTGGACTGGGAGTTTGACTTGTTATCTTTTAACTTGTTATCATGAAGTTTGCACGAACCAAGCGACGCAGAGGCAGGACCATTCTAATGCCTTATTTTATTTTTTTTGGTAATGTACTTATTATATCTTTTGGTTTATTTTAGGTTGTAATATTTAGTTAATTAACCAATTTTACACGCCAACTGCTTAACTTTCACATTAAATGATTTTTTTACCTAATTAATTAGTGTTTTCATAATAAAACCATTTTGGGTTTTTCTTAATCAAAAGTCACATACTAAATATACATTTTAATAAAGGCCAATCTCTTAGGGATGGGAATTAGGCAATTACCACCAATTCCTATGGAATTATGGGTAATTGTCAAGTCACACTGCAACTAACCAATAGCCCAGTTTTCTGGATATACAATTTATATAATCATGTTGTTGTACCTTTTAACTTCTGTAATTTACTTTTCTTACATGTAAAAGTGATATGGGTGCTTAAATATAATGTTTGCTTGCTTGCTTGATATGGGACTGATAAACATTACAATATACATAGACAACATATTATAAAGGCATAAATAAGATATTAGATTTTGAACCTTTCTAGTACGAAAGATCAAAGGTCTTGGTGTAGAGGTCAGGTGGCGACTATACTAACCACTATCATCCTCGATAAAAATATCATAATCTATACAGTGGTGACTCCATTGGGGATTGAGAATTTTAATCTAAAAGTGCCTAAATAATATGTCATCCAAATATTCTAATTTTTTATCAGTCTCATGCATTGCACTCTTTTAAACTATATCCCTATTACCCTAGATGGTTTTGTGAACCATGACCCCATTTTTCACTCAAGAATGGGAAAATGCTATCATATCCATCACTCACAAGCCTCGTACCTTTGAGTATATAAAAAGGTAAACTAATCGATCATTATTATCCTTGATTGGAAAGACATGTTAGGAGGGACCTCTACTTGTGATAGCCATTAAGCTTTTTAACTAAAGCTATGAGCCCATGTAGCTAAGCTTAGTAACTTTCCCTAGGTTACATAACCCTAAGAGATTGTGATTGCATTTGATTGTTGTATGGGCTGATTTTGTTTACTCTCATTTAAAGTGAGGGCAAGCCCATTGTGCCCTTTATTTGGGATGGGCCTAACCAATTTCATATCAAATGGGACATAAATGTCAGAGGCCACCATGTTCGCATGTGCTTTAAATACAAGAGGTTATTTGGCCTAATTTAGCCCATAATTGAACCTATGTGTCCCTTGATGACTCCTAGGTAAGCCCACTTAAGAAAGAGAACTATTTTGACTATGTGTGTGGATTAAATAATGTTGGAAATTTTATTACATATGGTTATCCTTACTACATCATGAGCCTGTATTGCATATCATGCATCATTTACACTTTACACTATTTATATTGTACATGCATCACATCTAACCCTTTATTTTGATAGCCATCATTGATCTTTCATTCATTAGAAAAGAGTAGGCAAGTGCCTCAATCAAGTTAGCATAAAAGTACCCGTACAACCTAAGTGAGGAACAATGTCTGTTGATAAATACATTGCTAAAGCCATGTTCATAGAGGCAATGGCTAAAATGGAAAGAAGGATAATGGCAGTTGTTACAAATGCCCTATCCAACATACAAAATCCATAAGAAGTGGGATAAACCTCAAGTACCTGTAAGGGTAAAGAGATAATGAGTGATGCAAAAGATAACCAGTCTTTAAATGATGAGATGCTATAAGTGATTAAGGACTATAATAGGGTTCCCCTTCCTAAGGCAGTGGAGAGTGATCAGTTGAAAATGTTAAATGAGAAAATGGATGCTATATCCTAATTAGTGATTAGGGGTAATGACATTGACTTAGATGACATCATTCTAAGGCCTGACCGCTCCATACCCCATAAGTTTAAAATGCCCAACCTTAGCAAATTTGATTAAACCTCTTATCCTCGCACCCATTTGAAGTAATATGTTATAGCTATGAAAGCCACCCATCTAATGGAAGAATAAATTGTAAGCCTATTTAGCATGTATCTTATAGGCCAAGCTCTCAATTGGTATTATTACCAAGAAATTAAGGTTAAAAAAGATTGGAATGAGTTGGCAAGGGCATTTAACAAATAGTATGCTAATAATGTAAGTGTGGAGATCACTTTATGGGATCTAGAGCTAAAAAAATAGAAACCAATTGAGAGTTTCTCTAATTATCTATAGAGGTGAAGGGAGAAAATCTTGAAAATGAGAAATAAGCTCGAGGACATCTATCAGATTAAGATGTTCATCAAGAACACCAATAGTTACATGAATAGTAGGCTCACTGCTAAGGGCATTACTACCTAAGAATCGCCATTAATCTAGAGGCGAGTTATCAAAGCAAGGGGTAAAATAGAGCAAACAATAACCCTACTTTTGCAAGTGGTAATGCTAGTGCCACTACTAAGACAGCTAAAATACATGTAGTCCAAAGTTGAAGGTATTCCAACTTGGGTAAGTCTTTGTCATGGTGCTTGAAGAAGCTCACTAAAGAGGGTAATTTATAGCCACTTCCACCTTAACCATTTAATGGACCATTATCGCTTAATCATAGGCATGATCAATATTGTGCTTATCACAAATGAACTAAACATCTCACTGATAACTGCAAACACCTCAGAAGAGCTATCTAAGACCTTATAGATTCAAAATAAATCCCTAATCCTAAAGGCTTATCAAACCTATTACCCAAGCACCATACTTCTTACCTCCTCAAATTTGGACTACCTGAAGAATATATGCTTAGAGAAATCTATGGTTTGACCAAGCAATTGAAATAGGAGTGAGGTTGAGTGAATCTATCCTTATGACTAGTTTATGGGATAGTGAGACTAACTGTGAGTTCGGGGAGAGTAAAAACTTCTAGGATGAATCCTTCAATGAGGATTCCAAAGAGGGTAAGAGAGAACTAATTTGGGTTAAGGGAGAAGCAATCGAAAGGGTCGAAAATAATGGTTGGATCATACCTAAAAAGGGGCTTGAATCTAAGGAGGACAAGAATAAAGAGGTATTGAAGCAATTAAAGAAAATCTAGGCTAACATTAGCTTATGGGACTTACTATTGTCATTTAAAGACCATAGGTAGAAAGTTGTTAAAGCCTCAGGTTATACCCCTGATGAGTTGATACAAGTGATGAAGATAAGTAAGATAGGCCTTATTACCTTCTCTGACACTGACTTACCCTTAGAAGGGAGAGAGCATAATAGGCCTCTCTTTATTAAAGCTGAAATAAATAGGAAGAAAATAGGATGTGCCATGGTTGATGGTGGTTCCTCTTTATATGTCTGTCCAGCTAAAATCTTATCTAGTTTGGGGATTAAGAAAGAGGATCTATCACCCTCCAATATTACTATAAAAGCTTATGACAACACTAGAAGATAAGCTAAAGGGTCTTTTATAGCCAAGGTACAAATAGGGCCTGTTATAGATTAAGTCAAATTTACTGTAATCGATATTCTAGCCACTTTTTCTATCTTATTAG
>CANXYI011264822.1:0-10970 GCA_948208565.1 Hura crepitans | reverse complement strand
CTTATGCATGAAAGCATGTATCATTCATCATACTTTTCTTATGGATGAAAAGCATGCATCATTTATACTTTCTTATGCATGAAAGCATGCATCACTTACCCATATTTTCCTGTGCATGAAAAGCATGCTTCACTTATCCATATTTTTTTGTACATAAAAAGCATGCATCATCCCTATGTTTTTCATATACATGAAAAGCATGCATCATTCACACTTTCCTATGCATGAAAGCATGCATCATTTGTACTTTCCTATGTATTAAAAGCATGCATCCTCTATCTACATATTCCTTTATGTAAGAAAACATGCGTGGTTTCATATGCTTGAAAAGCATGCATCATTTATACTTTCATATGCATGAAAGCATGTATTATTCTTCTTAATACTTACCTTATGCATGAAAAGGATGTATCCTTTGCCTTTATGCTGTCCTATAAATGAAAAGTATGCATCATTCATATGTTTTCTTTTGTATGAAAAGCATACACCACCTTTATATACATGAAAAGCATACATCCTTTATCCACATCATTTTGCTATGCATAAAAGCATGTATCATTCCCTATGCTTGAAAGCATGCATCCTCTGTCTAAATGTTCCTCTATGCATGAAAACATGCTTTATTATCCATGATTCCCAATGCATGAAAAACATGCATCCATTGTTCAAAGATCATCTATCCATGATTTCCCATGGATGAAATCATGCACCCATTGGTCATTCGTTCAAACATCATTTATATCCCCATTTTCCTATGCATGAAAGCATGTATCACTCATTTATGCTTTCCTATGCATGAAAGCATGCATCACTTATCCATGTGTTTCTTATGCATGAAAGCATGTATCATTCGTCATACTTTTCCTATGTATGAAAAGCATGCATCATTTACACTTTCCTATGCATGAAAGCATGCATCACTCATCTATGCTTTCTATGCATGAAAGCACGCATCACTTATACATGTGTTTTCTGTGCATGAAAGTATGTATCATTCATTATACTTTTCCTATGTATGAAAAGCATGCATCATTTACACTTTCCTATACATGAAAACATGCATTATTTATCTATGTTTTCCTATGCATAAAAGCATGTATCACTTATCCATATTTTCCTGTGCATAAAAAGCATGCATCATCCCCATGTTTTTCTTTGAATAAAAAGCATGCCTCATTTATCATACTTTACCTTGCATGAAAAGCATGCCTCATTCATTATACTTTCCTTGCATGAAAATGACATGCAACATATTTTCCTACATAAGAACATGCATCTTCCATGCATATTAACCATATATACAGCAATTGAAAAAATCATAAAGCCATCGAATGGTGTGAATAATCAAGCTGCCAAATGGTGCGAAGGATAAACCTACCAAATTGTGCAAAGGATAAAGTTGCTGAATGGTGCGAATGACCAAGCCATTAAATGGTGTGAATTAAAGTTTGATCATAAAGGTATTAGAAAACAACTTGTATCATGCAGACATGATAATCGTACTTCAAATCATGAAAGGGCAAAAATAGCAAGACTTCGAGTATGTACTTTTATGTGTACTATTACTTTAGCATTTCACAACACACACTAAAGTGGGGGTAACTATAGTCAACTTGATTTTAGGTCTAGGACTTCCTTAAGTATTCAGACTTTGACCTGACCAGAAAAGCTTGTGGTGTGACTTGAAATGTGAAAAAAATAGGAATCTATGGCAAAAGTGAAGGGCTTGGGCTGAATGGCCCAAACCCAAAGCATGACACTAATTCCAATAGGGGTGCAGGGTTGAAGCCTTTACAGTATGGACCTATTCACCTTTTTTGGCCTATAATGATAACTAGAGATAGGCTCAAGCAATAAGGCAAGTAACCTAAAACCTAAGTTCACATGGATTAACATGGCATAAGTGCACACGGACTTAATGCTATAAGGTTCGCATGGACAAACCAAAGCCCATATCTATACGGACCTATTTAACCTGACCCAAAGCCTATGGACAAATAGGAAAACCATGCCTAAGTCTGCACGAACTAAGCCGTATAAGTCCATATATAACTATTAATGAAAAACTTTTAGAAGTGCAAAATTCCTATTCAGGCATTAAATCTTAATCCTAGAGGGATTCTACCTCCTCTAGACAGAATACCTAAGCCTTAAGCTTATAAATACTCACTTTAGGGCATGACAAAGAGGGGAACCTAAGGAGGGGAACCTAAGGAGGAAAACCTAAGGAAGAGAACATAAAAAGGAGAACCAAAGGAGGAGAACCTAAGAAGGAGGCGAAGAATTAGAATTACAATGGCTAATAAACCCTTAAGGAATGACTCTACTAGTCCAATTAACCCACACTCAAAAATATATTCTTCTAAAACCCAACCATTGTCTTGTTGCTTAGTGCTTACTTTAGGGTAGGATCTAAGGTTCTTTTTATTGTATTCATTAATTTATTTGAGTTGTTTGCTTAATCAATGATCTCCCATGATTAATTGTCATGTGAGGTGGTTTTATGTAATAGCCACAATAATTATAGGAGTACATTAACCTCTCAAATCAATTTAATAATATTCTAATCATTCATGGAAAATTATAATCGTACTTACATTCTAGAACTAATAAATAAGATCGCACGGACCTATTTTAAATGATAGAAGGTATGCATAGACCTATCAATTTAATATGTACATGGTAAAAGGTCTGCATGGACCTATAAATTGAATATCTATGTAATATGAGGTCCGTATGGACCATGGTACGATAACAATATCATGTTTGCCTTGTTTATTATGTTTTAACATATTTTGTGCACTATGTTAGCATGCCCTTATATCTATATCATATTGTATGATCATTCTATTTGACATTGTCATTAGGTCCTCACATACCACTATTTGGTGTTATTAATCTCTTTTTCTGAGTTATATATAAGTGATCCTTCTCACTGGAGTAGAGGTTCGGATGGAATTAATATCATTTATGTAGTAGTCTACACGAATTAATGTCAAAGCCTCATAGAGTCTTTTGGTTTTGTACTATTTACAATTCATTACTTATTTTGGGGTTGTAATTGCTAGTAGATAACTTATTTTACATGCTAAAACCTAACTTTCACATCAAATGATTTTACATATAATTAAATGGTGTTTTCCTTGACAAAATGAATTTCTATTTTCTTAATCAAAAGTCACAATAATAAAATGTATTTTTAAAGGCCAATCTCTTAAAGATGGGAGTTGGGAAATTACTACCAATTCCTATGGAATTATGGGTAATTACCAGGTCAAATAACAATTAATCAATAACCCGATTTCTTGATGTACAATGTACTTGTCATATTTCTTTTAAATACTACAATTTACTTCTTATATATGAAAAGGTGACATAAATACTTTAAATATAATACATGCTTACTTGAAAAGGGATAGATAAATGTTACTATATACAAAGAAGGAATATAATAAGGGCATGAATAAGATCTATATTTCAAACCTTTCTAGTATAGAAAATCAAAGGTCCTGGTGCAGAGGCTAAGTGGTGACTCTACTAACCACTCTCATCCCTAGTAAAAATATCATAATTCTCTACACTCGTATATTTACAAACATTGTCACACATACATCACAAATAATAGGTTTACTCACTAACACTCCTTTACACATCCATTTTAGGAAAAATTGCCATTCTTCTTATTCATACATTTACCTTCATACAACCATTACAAAAGAACATTCATTCACTATAGGAGAAGATGCATCCATTGTTAAACATACATCAACTTTCACCATTCATTCATCATAGCAAAAAAATGTACCACCATTCAACATGTATCTACTTTCACTATTCATACATTGTAAGAGATGATTCATTTATTCAATCTTCTAGGAAAAAGTCATATTCTTGTCTTACATGCATTTACCATTAACTCAGATTCCTTATGCATTTAGGAGAAAATAAGTAAAACACACGCATCACTACATTCATTAGAAATACACTATTCACTACTCAATCAAAAATATACCTGGTTGTATTCCTTTATCTAGAAGAGATTAGGAACCAATTTCCATATCACTCATTCATCACCAAATTCATTCACCCACACTTATCCAAGTAAGCATGTAGTCAATAAATACATATCTACCTATTCATGACATATTCACATTGAATCACTCTATACCATATTCATTCACTAGAGTCATCTCATTCACCATATTCATCCGCCACCTTTATGATTTCACAATCATTCATAGGATAGAGTGCATTCATCCATTAAAGTTATCTCACTAATCACTTTCATGTTTCAACACTCAGATAGGATAGAGTGCATTCATTCATTCAAGAGAATATTAGGTCACCAATCAAAAGACATATACATACATTTGCACATGTATCAACATATTCACATACCCATATTAATTAGGCATTAATGCATCCAATACATAGTCACATGCTTTAGGCACATAACATATATACACATTTATTAAGTTGATAAGCATTAGTGTGAAAAACTAGCTCACATAGCTTAGGAACAAAAAAGAGAAGTAACATGCATGTGCACAATTATTTGTATATCATAGAAAAGTTTCAAATAAGGCATTACTTTCATATCAGTCTATATCAATTCATATGTGCACACATCTCTTAGCCACATAGGTCATAGACACTCACATGCATTAGCCACATGCCTAAATACATTTAACCCTTTAACTCATTAATCAATTATGCATTTACAACACACACAACACATGTGCACATGATGTCACAGACATACTTACATGATATTAATATCCTTAACACTAGATATGGTTCGAACCATTGCTTCAGACCTTATCACTAAATGTGGTTCGGCCAACTCTTTTAGACTCTTTATTAGATTTGGTTCAGTCAACTCCTTCAAACCTATCACCAAATTTGGTTCGGTCAACTCCTTTAGGCTTATCACTAGATTTGATTCAGTCAATTTTTTCAAACTTATCACCAGATTTGATTCAGTTAACTCGTTTAGACTTATCATTAGATTCAGTTCAGTCAACTCTTTTAGGCCTATCACTCGATTTGGTTCGGTCAACACTTTCAGGCCTATCACTAGATTTGATTTAGTCAACTTTTTAAACTTATCACCAGATTTGGTTTGGTCCATTTGCAACTTACAAACTTGAAGGCAAGTAGGCATGTAAGACCCCCTACCCATTTCTACCTAAAACGGGCAAGGTGTGCTACTTCTCATTGAGGTCACCAATCCTAGGATTTTGCTGGGGGCTTTTCATTTAACTTTTACCCAACTTTGACAAGGTTTGACTAAACCTAGCCGTAAGGCCATTTTGATTATTTATTCCCTATTTACTTCCTATTTTAGTCCATTAAAATTCCTATCAAGCACTATCAGACATTTATGAAAAATTAAGTAACATAACGACTACCCTAGTAACTAACCCCAAAATAACCTGCAATGAAAAACACTTTAATAACCAACATGCAACCTTATTCTCCCTTCTAGACCCTCTGGTCCTCCAGAATACAGTTAACATCACAATATCATATCCATTTTAGTTAATGTAGGGTCATAAACCCATCAACACACAAGCATGCATAATTAAGCATTCATTAATATACATAAAACTATACAAGCATTCAGCTTATAGTTTTAGATATACAATTATCCCATAATCCCTCACTATTTATGCCCATGAGTGCATCTATATATAGAATTCAAAAAGAAATACAAAATGTACCAAAGTAACTCTAAGGCAACTACACTGACGATGACATCTAATGCTGGTCGACTCTCTGTCTATGACCTGTATATCGGAAGGATGCTCAGTGGTGGAATAAATAAAATATATTATGTCAATTTATGCAAGTATACATCATGTGATGTTCCACACACAACAAGAAATCCTGCAACTTTAAGTTCATTCATTTCATTAATCCTATTTTACTTATCTGTAAATGTTAGCTTTCTTATCAATTATTTTAGTTCAATTCATTCTCTTTATAGGCCCATACTAGACAGACTACACTTTAAGACATTAGACAATAGGATGCATCCTGTGCAGTGGTCCACTTTTAGGGCCTAGGTAGCTGCATCTACCTTTCCCGATACTCAAAGACCTATAGCAAATAGTAGGGACAAGTCCGTAGACCACTCCCAGTATCTATGCCTCATAGTAATCAGCACCGATGGCAGATACTTAGGGACCCATCCATAGATCACTCCCAATATCAACAAAATGACAACTTATAATGCAATGCTTATCACAAAACCTAAGCAGCTGCACCTAGCACAACTAATACCTGGTAGTGGGCCCTAGAAGGATTGACTTCCTAGCAGTTGCTCTACCTCTAGTTGACTGGTCAACCTATCTAGTAGGTGTTTAACTGATGGGTTATTAACCATTTTAGATAGTGTTTATTGTTATTTTATCCTTAGGTTTCATTTTTAGACCTAATTCACACAATTAATTACAACTTTGCCATTATCACAAATTTCACTATTCATTTGGTCAGTTTCTACAATACTATTCATTTAGTCATTTTCACATTTTATGCCTTTCATTACTTATACTATTCAAGTCCCATTTTCAAGGATTCTTTACATCATTGTTCCCACATCAAATCCACATTATAAAGTATACTAACTCACCAAATCTCTAGTCACATTTTCACCTACAAATAGGTTACATTTTTAGGTCACGTAACATGCCATTTTTAGGTCAATTTCTTTAAGATTTCCCCACTATGTATACACATCATTTGCACTTAAATTGCATTGAATATTCAAACACACCTACCATACCCCACATGATACCCCATTCGGCCACCTTATGGCCACACACATAAACATGTAATCTTTCCCAATTTATTCTACCAATCACATTAATTTAGTACTAAATACATAATTATAGTCTAATTTTGCCTAAACAACATGCATACACCCATAATGCCACACTTCCATACAAGGTTACATACATGAAATTCAACAAACAAGCTAGGCATAATACATTTGAGTTATTCCACATACCTAGGGTGTCTCTACACCCATTTGCCCACCACTTAGCCCTTGAATACCTTGATCCCTCTCACTTGAAGTAGGCACTCTTAAGCATACACCAAATTAGACTTAGAAAAATTCTCAAAAATCACCTATAACTCTAAATTAAATTCTCAAAACCATAGGGATTCTTAGAATTGCCTAAGCTACCTATATCAAAAATATAAAAAAAATGACATTGGATGATTCTTATTTACTTTGGGCACTATTCACCCATTTGGTGAATTTGCCAAATTTGGGCTCCTTTCTCCACTTTCTTAGTGGAATTGAAGTGTATAGATGATGGAGGTTTTAATTTTGGTAATTTTGTATGGAATTAGGTGGAAATTAGGAGAGAGAACTTGAATAAATGGGGCTTTCTTCTTATAATGGCATTAGCTATAGTGTTTTGGTGGGGAAAAAGATGTTGGTTGGCATGTGTGATGGATTTCACATGTGTAAACTTTTATTTTTATTAGGTTGGCTGCCTTTGATTGGGCCAAATGACTCCCAAATAATTTATGCACATATTATGTAACTTTTTTATTCAAAATTTCATAAAATATTTCGTAGGTCTCTAAAAATTCCCATTTTAGTTTTACAAATTGTTAATTAATGGGACTAAGGTCGACGTAAAATTTCAGGTCGAAATTCCACCGTTGACTTTTTAGCACTATTCACAGCTAGAATAAAATATTCAAAAAAATATCTATTGACCTCAAAAAATTATAATTCCTCCTTTATCATACTCAATGGAATTTTTGAGGTTTAGGGTATGGTATTTTCGAGACCATCCGAGCACATCTCGAAGTTATCTCGGCTTAACCTCATTTTATCTCTGTAAATAGTAGCTCTTGACTTAATATGATTTATTAGTTCTACTAAAATATTTAATTCATTTGTTTTCCCTATTTTCAGGCCTATTAAAGTTTTATGACAAATATGCTAGTTATCAGACTCGAAATTATGATGCGCACCACGGGGAATATCACTCGGGCCTAAAAGATACTATCCATAAGACTTTGACTATCGGGCATTAAAAGGCACTCATATTTGGTGTAGTTTATCTTCACCAAGAGGCAAACAAGCACTCACACTCAGTGTAGTTTTCTTCAATTCAATATCTTGAAATTCCTTTAAAAGGAAATAGGCACTCATATTCGGTGTAGTTTATCTTCACTCGATAGCAAGCAAGCTAGCATTCGTATTTGATAAAAATTACTTTCAAGTCTTATCTAAAAACATCAAAGCAAAAACATGTTTCGATCTAGTTGTATTTATACTTTAACTTAAACATGAATAGGCACCTATATTCAATATAGTTTTCCTTATAATATCAATTCTTTTTCGAAGGAAAAATGACACTCAGGTCTTGTAAACTTTTGCAAATGATTCGAAGGCAGGCATTTGTATTCAATGTAGCTTCATGCCAGCCAAGTATACTTTTAGGTAAGTATCTCTAACTAATGTACTTTGATGTGCACTATTGCTTTAGCACTTCATAGTACACATAAAACTGGCAGTAACTGTAGATGCCTTGATTTTAGGTTTAGGATTTTCTTATGTATTTGGACTTTAACCTAAGCCAAAAAGCTAGCAATGTGACTTGAATTGCAAAAAAATGGGAATTTATGTTAGTAGCAAAGGGCTTTAGAAGATAGGCCCAATCCCAAAGCTCGACACTGATTCCAATGGTGGTACAGGGGTGAAGCCCTAGTGGTATGGACCCACACACCATTTTTTAACCTATGATGATCACTAAAGATAGGCTCTTAAGCAATGGCACAAGCTACTTAAGAAGTAAGTCCGCATAGACCTATTTTAAATAGGGTTCACATGGATACACTTCACTTAGGTCCATACTAGCCCAATTAGCTTTACCAAGCCCAAGGCCCATGGTCTGCCTGGACAAGTCCAAGTTCATATCCCTACAAACTAAAATAAACTTAGCCCAAAGCCTATAGACTAAAGGGAAAGTATATCACCTAGGTTTGCATGGACTAAGCCATATAAGTTCTCATGGACTTGTCAATTTAAAATATTCTAGAAGCAAGATCTTTTTATTTCGACTATAATTCCTAATCTTATTAGGATTCAACTTCTTTTAGATGGGAAATTCTTAAACCTAAGCCCATAAATACCCTTCTTAGGTATAAAGAAAAAGGGAGGCTGAGAGGCAAATTCATAATAGCTAAGAAACCAATACATGAGTCTAGGAGAGGACTCTAACCAAATTATGATCTATTAGTCCTATTAGCCACATTTAAAATAAGTTCTTCTATACTCCTACACTTTTATGCCATTACTTCAAGAATTCATTCATAAGGTAATATCTGAGGTCTCTTTTATATATATTCTCATTATTTTCATGGACCTATGATCTCTAAGAATTGATCACATGTGAGGTGATTCTATGTAATCCCCACCTTGATCAAAGGAGTAGGTTGTCATTTTAAATCATTTTATATTGTAAAATTGACCTTCTATGTTATAAGTATGTTGCAATTTTTGTCTTAATCACACAGACCTATATATGAGCATGCTAAAGTCTGCACAGACTAACTTTATTGGTATATGCATGATTTGTCATGTGTAAGGACTTATATTCAATAACATTATCTTATTGTATTCTTATACATTTTGCTTACTGTATTGGCATAATCCTTTAATGTTATCATGTTATGTAAATATTTTATCCTTCAATACGTATTTTGTTGACATACTAAAATTGTTTTTCAATCTACGTAGACTCTTTCTCATGAGGAATGTAGTTTGTGCAGACATATACTTGGGTTTCAGGTTTTCACATGTATTTATTTCTTGTCCTCTTTATAAGTTCATATGAATCTTTTTTCTAGTATAATGAACCTCTTTCTTTGAGATGGCTGCAAGTGATTAATCTAACCAAAATGGGAAGTCCGAACGGACCAAGTTTATCACATTTATATCAGTTTGCATGGACATGTTTCAAAGCCTTAAAAAATCTGCACGGACTTAGTGTCATATAGACGAGACCATTTAAGTTCTTCATTTTATTTTCCTTTGGTTTTGCACTTTTTAATTCTCTTGTTTATTTTAGGAGGTAATAGGTAGCAAATGACTTATTTTACATGTAAAATCTTAATCACATTAAAATGGTTTTCTACATAATTAATTGGTGTTTTCTTAAACAAAATGGTTTTTAGTTTTCTTTAATTAAAAGTCATGTGAAAAATGTATTTTAACATTTCCAATCTCTTAGAGATGGGAGCTGGGTAATTACCATAAATTAATATAAAATTACGAGTAATTGTCAAGTCATACCACAATTAATCAATGACCCACTTTTTGGATGTATAGTATACTTATTGTATGCTTTAAATACCACTAATGTACTTCTTATACATGAAAAGGTGACGTAACTGCTTTAAATACAATGCATGCTTACTTGATAAGGGATTGATAAACATTACAATATACAAAGAAGGCATATTATTGGGGTATAAATAAGATCTAAATTTTGAACCTTTTCTGGTGTAGAAGATCATTGGTCCTAGTTCAGAGGCTAGGTGGTAAGTCCACTAATCACTCTTATCCCTGGTAAAAATATCATAATTTGTATAGGGGCAGAATGGTATGTCATGTGATCATGGCATGTGTATGCATGTATGGTGTATGATAATTATGTAATCATGATGAAAATGCAGTAAATAATATATTGTGGTATAAAATGTGAAGAAAGAAAATATGTGGTAAGGGATAATTGAGATATAAGTCATTTAAAGGTGAAAAATGAAAGTAATTGTATGTGTGGGTAATTGAACATTTATGGTGTAAGTAATGGCCCGTTTTAGGTTGAATGGGATATATGAATTTGGTGACATAAAGGGAATATATGTGAAGAAAATTTATGCTAAAACATGATGATATTTGATGGTGAATGGAATGTGATGGTTGTGATGCCTATATG
>CANXYI011264751.1:0-17736 GCA_948208565.1 Hura crepitans | reverse complement strand
TTAGACATGTTAGTAGGTAAAGGACATGTTCCTTCTAGATTGCTACATCTTATAGCAATCCCAAAATGGAAATAGGAAAGAGTGACAATGGATTTGATAATGGGATTGCTTATAACTAGAGGAAAATGTGATGCAGTATAGGTGATAATTGATAGACTAACCAAGATAGCTCACTTTATCCCTATTAGAATGGACTACTCCCTAGAGAAGTTGGGTAAGCTATATATTGATTAGATTGTTAGACTTTATGGGGTACCTATGGTAATTATTTTTGATAGAGGTCCCTGGTTTACTTCTAGATTTTAGAAGAGGTTACATGAAGCCTTAGGCACTAGATTGCATTACAGTATAGCCTTCCACCCTCAGACAGATGGACAATTAGAGAGGGTGATACAAGTGCTTGAGGATATGTTATACAGCTATGCCATTGAGTTTAAAGGTAGCTGGGATCAATATTTGTCTTTAGTTGAGTTTGCCTATAATAATAGCTACAAGACTAATTTGGGCATAGTCCTATATGAAGCATTGTATGGTAGGAAGTGTAAAACTCTATGTGTTAAAGTGAGACTAGGGATAATAGGATATCAGGAGTTGATCTGATTAGAGATGCTAAAGAAAAAGTTAAGGTGATTAAAGAGAGATTAAAAGCTACAGCTGATAGCTAAAAATCCTATGCTGATTTAAAGTGGAGAGATATTGAATATGCAGTGGGAGAAAAAGTATTTTTAAAAGTATCTCCATGGAAAAAGGTCCTTAGATTTAAGAAAAAGGGGAAGTTGAGCCCTAGATTCATTGGGCCATATGAGATTACAAAAAAAGTGGGACCTTTGGCATACAGACTAGCATTGCCATCTGAACTGTCACAAATCCATAATGTATTTCATGTATCAATGTTAAGGTGATATAGATTATATCCCTCCCACATAGTCTTAGTAAAAGATGTAGAAGTGCAACTAGACTTAAGGTATGAAGAAGAACCTATGCAAATACTAGCTAGAGAAATGAAGTAGTTAAGGAATAAAACCATTCCTTTAGTTAAAGTCATATGGAAACATTACAATGTAGAAGAAGCTATCTGGGAGATCAAAAAGCATATAAGGGCCTAGTATCCACATCTTTTTACTCCAGGTAATTTTGAGGATGAAATTTGTTAAGAGGGGAAGAATTGTAACCCCCGTAACCTTAGGCTCCATGAATAGTACCACTAAGGTTGAAAAGTGTTCTCGGAGTGGCGGGTCACCTTTATGAGGCTTAAGGCAGGGGTACTGGTCATGAAACTTTGAGTGCTCACAAAATGGTGAAATTGACTTCATTTAAAGATTTAGTAGAACTAATAAATTATTCCAGGCTATAATCTAGTGGGCCATAAGCTTTGATAGAGGGCCGAAAATGACCCAGGATGTGCCCAGATAGACCTGAATGTCAATTGGCTTTCTCAAAACCTTCTTTTAGTATCAATTGGCTTTCTCCTTTCCTTTGCCTTTAATAACATGCTCTTCCTTTACACATATAATAGGCATAAATCAATAAAAATCCATAGACATCTAATGACCAAATTGATCTTATAAAATACCTAGTGGGATTTTAATACACCCTTTAAAAATACCAAAACATAAAAACAACCACTTACTCTTCAAATGGTTACTATTCACCAAGAGCATGAAACTCTAAAGTTCCCTAATTAAGACCTATATCTTGTGATTTTTGGCATGAGAAAGCAATTACGCTGCACAATTTGGCGTTAAAGTGTGAGAATGTGAGAGATTAGAAGAAGAAGAAAGCTTAAAAGCCTTCAAATGGCTTTCTATGGTCGATGCGATGAATAAGGGGAGTGAGGTGGCTAATTTACCTCTCTCTTTTAACTAAAAATGACTTTTATAAGGCAAATTTTTAGGCCTAAGGTCACTCTCTAGAAAGATCTAAGGGCCTAAAATTAATAAGCCCATTATATGTCTTTTTAAGGCCTTTTATGCTTTTTCAACTTATCCTCCCAATCCATACACTAAACATCATCTCTCATAATCTGAAATAATCATACATAAGGTTACTTAAAGGTTCCAAATAAATTGCATACGAAAATCTTGAAAAACCAATATAAAATAACACATTTAGCCTTGTGTGATTTTTAGGAAATTCTATTGATATTTAAAAATTCCAATTCCAATCCCATTAGACTGTTTAAAATATTTAAATATGAGTTATGACATTCTTGAGTTAATTTGAGCAAAAATATTGTAATTATCTATTGAACCTTAACTAAGTTACTATTCACATAACACTACTGTAAAAAATTTGTTACTATATTCAACCATCTTATTAACTTCATTTTCTTTCTAAATTTTGCCCATAGTTATTTCATAAATAATACTTCCATTCAGTTAGATTAGTGTAACTAGGTCTTGGTATATACTATTCACATCTCAAGAAGTACTATTCATAACTTTGGGATTCTTAGGCATTACATTTCTTCACCTCTTAAAAGAATTTCATGCATAAAATTACCTAGATCAAAAAAATTGAGGGTATTGCTCCTTCATCTAAGCTTTGCCATCCCATTTTGCTTTTTTGATGTTATGGTGTCTCTGTAGCACCTTTACTAAAGGCATTATCTTGTTTCTTAACTTTTTCACTTCACATGCTTAAATCTTCATTGACTTTTCTTCAAATGACAAGCCAAGTTAAATCTTAACCTCTTCAACTATTAACATATGTGAAGGGTTTGATCTATATTTTCATACTATTGACACATAAAAGACATCATGTATCTATTGTAGCTTCGATGGTAAAGCTAGCCTATAGGCTACTAGTCTCACACACTCTATAATCTCGTATAGACTGATAAACTTAGCATTTAGCTTGCCAACCTTCCCATATCTAAACACCTTCTTCCATGGTGACACCTTGAGAAACACTTTGTCACTAAATTCATAATTAATGTCCTTCTATTTGAAGTTGGCATAGGATTTCTGCTTATCAAATGTAGCTTTCAACCTATCTTTAATAACCTTGACCCTTTCTTTAACATCCCTTATCAAGTCCAGACATATAATCTTGTTCTCACTTAGCTCACTTTAACATATTAGAGTTCTACACTTTCTCCCATATAGAACTACATAAGGTGACATGCCTAACTTGACTGATGACTGTTGTTGTAAGAAAACTCTTCTAAAGAGAGGTATTAATCCTAACTCCCTTTGAACTTGATATTACAACTTCTTAACTTATCTTCTAGCACCTATAAAACACATTTCCATCATAAGGTCAATCATACACATAAGGCTATCTATCTATGGATTAAATGTCGCGCTAAAACTGAGTAGATTGCTTAGGGCATTATGCAACTTCTTTTAGAATTTATAGGTAAACCTCTGGTCTCGATTTGATATGATAGATGACGGTACTCCATGTAACCTCACAACCTCATCAAGGAATAATTTCATAAGCTTTTCTAGTAAGTAATCTATCCTTACTTGTATGAAATAAGTAGACTTAGTCAATGTATCAACAATCACTGATATTGCATCACACTTACTTCTTGTCATTGGCAATCTAACCATAAATCCATGGTAACTCTTTCCTATTTCCATTCCAGTATTCAAATGGAATGAAGCAATCCAGAAGAACCAACTTTATCACATCTCTTTTCTTGCCATGCCACCAATAATAGAGCTTTAAGTCTTAATACATCTTAGTGCTACTAAGAGACATATCATATGGAGCATTGTGCACTTCCTATAATATTTGTTTCCTCACTTCTTCCACTTTAGGCTCACAAAAATGATTATGATAATATAGAAATCCACCACTCTTGATTTCAAACTATATGGACTTCCCCTCTTAGATAGAACCTATTATACTAATAAGCTTGTTGTCATCTTTTTATGTATCTTTCACTTGTAGTAGAAGACTTGGGTTGACTTCTAATTCAGCCAAAAGAGCTCCATCATCTATAAGCTTCAATCTAACATTCATAGCTCTCATGGCTAACATGAAACACCCATATATCTGACTAATTTAAAGGGGCTAAGGTGTTTGGCTAAAAGAGTGACCTTTCTTATGTATTATTTAGTGATTATTTGGTAAAATTAAGGTGTAAAAATGGTGGAGAAAGGGAAGAATGAAATTCATCCATGGAGAGGAGAGGAGAGACATGTATGGGCTAGAAACAAATGAATATTTACTTACTATTTAGATATTTATGTGGTGAATGGATGGTTGGGATTAAAAGATAGTATTTACACATAGATGGCTAGATTAAATCCATGTATATTTATCTTTTAATATCTTTTAATCATTTTCCATGTCAATAATTATGGCTCATACTTCGATGGCTAGGATTTATCATGTTATTATTTAATCCAATGGCTAATAATGCTCCCTACACAAATAGTCCCCTATATTTCCTTAAATATACACATACAATTGAATTTATTTTCTATTTTTTTCTAATAGCTCCTATGTTTAGAAAATTCCAACACTATGATTTTTGGATTCCTTATAATTTTTTACCAATAGCATGTGCCATTTTTAGAATTTTTTTAGCACAGTTCTAATTTTTTGATTGTAGCTTTGAATGATTTATTATTTACATTACACCATAATCTAGATTTTGTTTTCAATTTTTAGCCCCTTAGACTACCTCAAAAGCTTTCAAAATTTTACCATAAAGCATCTTTTAATTAATGCTAATTCTTGGTCAGGTTAACTCTATTTGGCATGAGAACACTATTCATTGCCTAATTATTAGTATTTACCGGGGCTCATTCTTGAACTTCATTTTTCTCACATTTTATCATCATTACCATACCACCTGTCACTTCCTTATTAAACCCATTTGTCTCTCTCACCTTCCTTCTTATAATTTCTTCCTTACTATATTTCTAATTTTTCTTTAATTCATATATTCCTACCTTACATTTGTTTTCTATGGAATTATTGTGTACATATCATTTTACTTTGTATTATTTCTTTATACACTTTATATACATTTAACAAAAGTTACATTTTATCCAAGATTTACCATTCAGCCATTGAATTCTATCATAGTTACATATTTTGTTTCAATCTAATTCATTTTTCAACCATAAGTTAACTACTCACATAACCTAATTACATATATTTCGTTCCTACATACCTACACACAATTTGGTTTTCCATAGATTTCAGTCCAAAAATGTCTATTTTAATTATTTGGTTATTTATTTTTTTATTATTAAGTCCTAACATTCTTAATTATTAATTTAATACATATATTAACATGTAAGTATTAAGTGTTATTCTTAATGGTATATTTCGGCCTAAGGGTGGATTTAAGGTTCAAGTTTAGTTTTCATCATCTTCTCATTCCTAAACATGCCAACATCTATCTAATAACAATGTGCATCCATCCATTTCCACCATTCAATAGTAATATGAAATGTCATAATCTCACATAACACGTAATTCACATTAAACATAAATTATAATACACAGCTTGTAAACAAGCTTCTTTTCGTGTAATATTCATTCTATTCTCACCAAATTCCCCTTCCATTACTCTTTTCCACCATCAAACCTTCAAAACCTCTAACTTCCAAAATCAGTCCCTCATATAAAAATCATCAAAAGTGTCATTATACACAAAATCTCAACATATAATTCCATAGATCAATTTTTACACCTCAAATAACCTCATAAAAATCACTTGATTGGAGATCAAATTACCTTTCTTGAAATGACAAAAAAACATCCATCTTTTATATCTTTCTATCCATTAAAATTCATCTCTTTCTAACTAATTTAGAGGGGTAAAGGTGTTAGGTTAAAGAGTGACCTTTTTTTGTGTATTATTTAGTGATTATCTAGCAAAATTAAGGTGTAAAAATGACAAAGAAAGGGAATAACAACATTCAGCAATAGAGAGGGGAGAAAAGACAAGCATGGTCTAGAAGCAAATGAATATTTAATTATTATTTACATATTTATATGGTGAATGGATGGTTATCATTAAAAGTTAGTATTTACATATGGATAGCTAGGTTAAATGCATGTGTATTCATCTTTTAATATTTTTTAATCATTTTCCATTCAATAATTATGGGTTACACTTAGATGGCTAGGGTTTATCATGTTACTATTTAATCCAATGCCTAAGAATGCTCCTTACAAAAATATTCCGCCATATTTCCTTAAATATACACATTTAATTGAATTTATTTCCATAATTTTTTTTCTAATAGCTCCCATGTTCAGAAAATTCCAACATTATGATTTTTGGATTCCTTAGAATTTTTTACCATCAAGATATGCCACTTTCAAAATTTTCTAAGCACATTTCTAAATTTTTCCATTCAATTATGTATAGCTTTTTATTCACATTACACATTAATATAGATTTTATTTTTGATTTTTAACCCCATAGATTTTATTTTTGATTTTTAACCCCTCATATGACCTCAAATGCATCCCAAATTTCACCACAATGCATCTTATAATTAATACAAATTTTTGGTTGGGTTAACTCCATTTGGCCTAAGAATACTATTCACGACCTAATTTTCACTATTCACTAAGGCCCGCTCCTAAACTTTATTTTTTTCACATTTTCTTATCATTACCATAGCACTTGTCACTTCCTCATTACTCTTATATGTCTCTCTCACCTTTTTAACCATGAATAGTAAAATTCCAATTTTACCCTTGGCTTTTAACATAATTACCTTTTTTTCCCTTTAGTCTATTTTCACTCTGTTATTCATGCCAATTGACTCTACTCAATTCGTACGTCCATTTTACTTCCCACTTTTTCTTCTAATTCTCATTCTAACCTTATGGAAAATTAGACCGAAAGTCGAACGTGACAATCTTTCCCCTCTTAGGAAATTTCATCTTTGAAATTTTGCTAGTGGTATTCCCCTCTTTAATTGCTCATAGAGGCTACAAATACTCTTTTTATCTCAATTATATGCTTATCTATAACTATTCTCTTTGTTTTAGTCTATCCTTAACCAACATCATCTTTATCTTATAGACTTTACTCACATAGGTGTGCCCTGTCACTTTCCCTTTCAATCAGGGCCATTTGCATAAGTATATGATTGGATTGTGACTATGCATATGTAATGATGTACATTAATGATAATGATGCAACATGATGATGCATGTTTTCATGATGATAATCAAATGAGATCATGTATACCCTAGTCCCTATATATCATATGGGAAAGTTGACTAGTATACTAAGTGCATTGACCGTTATATCCTAAAATACCACTTCTCCACACCATATTTAGTTTCATATCACTCTTTATCCCTTGCTAATATCTTCCTATATATGTCCCTTAATCCTATATCCTCATAGATTTTCCAATTATGATAGTAACATTTCCTTAACATTAGAAACACTGTAGTTCAATAACATGTCTTTATGTCTAAACTCATCTCATTTTATTTCATTTATCCATAGTTCATCCACTATGTTACATCTTTCTATATCTCTTATAATCATTTTTATTCCAAGTTTTTATGGTTTGTACTTCACATTTTTAACCTTATCTTCTTCAACATCTGTTATTACTATTCATTTTCATCTTTCGATTCATAGTTTCAATCTATTCTACTCTCTCTGATGTCATACATATATGTATATCTAGTTTATTCTATTTATATATTTATGTTTTCTCTTATTCGAATCCGTATAATCTATAACCTTTTTCCAACATATTTTTAGTTCTATTTAATCACTTCTATTTTGATTTTTGTTCTACACCTTGCTCTCTATATTTCTTTATCAATAATCACTTAACTTGATAATCACTCACATTTAACCTTCACATTAATACCTCTATTGCTGTATTTTTCTTTCTACAATTAACCTTTTACTTGGGAACTTCTTATGTTTCTACATAGTTCTTATGTATCTTTTCCTTATTTAACTTTTACTTGTGCTTTTTGCATGAATTATATATAGGAGGGCTAGTAGATCCTTATTGAGGCCCTAATAGTTTAGGATTTATGTAATTTATGTGAACACACATGTATCACACACATGTGCAACCATTTAACACTCATAAATGCCTAAACCTACTCTAATACCACTAAATGTAACACCTTTATATCCAACCAATAGCCGATTCAGATATAGGATATCACATATTTTGTTTAGTTTTTAATTCCTCCTTTATGCATTTACTTACTCTATTTGATTAATTTAATATAACCATTTAATCTTAATTTATGTAATAATTGAATTATCTTACCATATATATTTACAATATGCATTCATCACACTCAAAGTACAGATATAATAGGGTTATCATTAATATTCAATAATCATTTAGTACAACTACCATTTACATACTTAATATATTAGTCGAATAATCTAAAACTATAACCAATCTATATATGTTTTGTATCAGATACAATATCTCTAATATATTAAACATGCACATGTGGTATTAAGTGTCAATTACATAATAATGATGTAATTACACATTCCATTTGCGAACAATGTTAATGGTAGACTCTTCTTACATATTTTATTATTATATAGACTTCTATCATTACTGGGCTGGATCCACCACTTCACTAAGATCAATCAACAACCTACACATCAATAAAAAGCCAATGCACTAAGCAAAATTGCTCAGTGGTGTATTTTAATCTTATGAAACTTATACACTATGCTATTAATAAATTTTCAATTTACATTTCACATTTCATTGGATAGTTCTTTGTTCGTCCTGTATATGTTTTTGTACTTATGTACATTTACTTATTCATTAACTTCTTATATCTTAACATATTATGATGCTATTTTATACGACCATTTATGATTTAGACATACATATTCCTGTATCTTTCTTTCCTTTTGTAGCTATGTTTTTCCATATTCTCTTATATGTATATTCATACTTCAAAACATGCCTCATTTACCTTGGTATTTTTAGCTATATTATATCATTCTCATATAATCTATGTTTATATATGTTCATGTCTTTCTCTATTTATAACACGGTTCCCATTCTAATACTTTCTTCTACCAATTTACACTTTTTTTACCCTATTATATTTTACAAGTTTCGATATATTTCCATTCAATTCTTGTAGTTTATTCTTGATAATGCATTATTCAAGATATCATCTTTACATTCTAGTTTCATTTAATTAATGTTCCCTTGATCTTTTATTTCTCTATTCATTCAACCTAGCCTATATTTGATAGACTCTATCCGTAATAATGGATAATGAGGTCTCACCCCTGTGCATTGGCCTACATTTTAGGCCTTATAGAAGCTGCACCCGCGTAAAAGTGTGCAGTGGTCCTCATGGACCTCATGACAGCTATACCCACATGAAAGTGTGTAGTGGCCCTTATGGACCTCACAATTGTTGCACCAGCGTGAATGCGTATAGGACCTCATAGCTATTACACCAGCATGAAAGTGTGTAGTGGCCCTCATAGAACTCATGGCTACTGCACTAGCATGAAAGGAGACACCAATGTGTCCTAACAACTACTAACCATCCCTAGTTGATTGGTCAACCTATCTAGTACATTGTCTAACTCATATGGTCTATTCTTGATTCTTATTACATTTCTCTTGCCAATCATTCCAATCCATTTAATCATCATAAAAAAATGAAATCATAATCATAATAAATTTTTGTATCATATCTCAATCATATAAATATATAAATATAATTTTGATAATTGTTCATCATAGCCAAATATGTTCTCATTATTTATTTTTTTTTGATATACGTATCTCTTTACTTCATTATTTGTCATCACTATGCATTTCCTTATTGAATAACATCTAAACATTTACATATTAATTCATTATCATTATTCATAATTCATTTATAATTTTCCCTTTGTTTTCTAGTAATTTGCCAAATATCGATTTATCATCTTTAATCTTGCTTATCCTAATTCCATTAACTACTTTCATAGTGTTCTCATATTTTCTTCTTAAAATATTTATTATGCTTTAGTTGAGTTATGTAATTATTTTCATCACCATGAATAATTCTTATTTAAGCTTTTTACATAAATAACCTTCTTTTCTCTAATTATATATTTATTTAATTACCCTCATTATTTTACTTAATTAATTCATAAAATTAATTTTTTTTGTTGATATAATAGCTATACAAATTTTAAATATGCATGTGTCTTACCTTTCATTTATTTTCAATATATAAAATAATAATAATAATAATAATAATAATAATGATAATAATAATAATAATACATTTCTTTTTATTAGTGCTATTATTGCCCTATCAATTCCTTATTCATTTATGCATACACATGTGTCTCCTATTTTCCCTTCATTTTCACATAATTCAATTTGTGGCACCCTTTTCCCAGTCTCGTCACCAACCGGTTGGCAAACATGACTAAGGAGTGTGTACATAATAATGTTAGCTGATATCAACATGTTTTATGTCATTTAAGACATCTATTCATACTTGATTAAAACATAAAAATGTGAGTTCTCAAAAACCTTTCAAAATTGAGTTACATATTCAAAAACTAGGAATCTTAAAGCCAAAATTTTAGCAACATAATAGTTATATCGGGCATTATACCAAAATTTGAATAGTAACTTGTAATTAAGAAAAACACTTCTACAATATTTCACATTCATTCCCACTTCCCTGTGATCATTCTAATCACTCTAAATCATCATCAATAACAACACAGTCTCAACCTCAAGAAGAGACATCAATCAAGCATACAACTATTTCAAAATAATTTTAAAATATGGTTACAAAACCATTTACAAATTACAATTACAATGTGGTATGGTTTATGCCTAAAACTAAATACATCCAACATAACAATGCATTTTCTATTGTCTATACATCTCATAATTTAATTACATTTCAACAAAATATACCAAAAGAATAACCTTCTCTTGCTTGTCTGGATATCCTGAGGCTTGGGCTCAATTGTTCTTTTTACCAATGCAACACAAATTAAAAAGATATGCTAAGCGAATTGCTTAGTTATTGATTTACAATTATGCATACATGAACTAATCGTACTTATGATAAACATATATCATTCTTTTCATGTACATGTATCCTCTATCATAAGGAATTAACATGCACGTAAGGCACATTATCATATAATATACTACATGTCATTCATATATGTTATCCATGATCTTACATAACCCAAATAATGTATTCTCAATGGCATTCATCATTCACATGGCATAAATTGAATAATGCATATAAAATACCATTTATACCCTTGTTATTTTATTGAGTTTGTATTTATAATGCCTATATTAATGAGAACACAAAATCTATAGATAACGAGATCATAATGTGTAATGGTTCACATTTTAGACTTGAACTGCTATTGCACCACTGTAGATGTACAATGACCGACCTAAATAGCAGCTGTACCAAGTAGGCATATGCAATGGGCCCAAAGGACTTGAAAAGTGGTTGCACCTATGTAGAAACTAAAGATCATAAAATATAAGTCTTTAGGTAAGACCAAAAGTGGACTCGTAACTAACATCAAGCATTGAAGTGCCCTAGTAGCTATTATATATCCCTAGTTAATCAATCAATCTATCCATATTTAGGTTGTTACTCATATGGGATATTGTAACACCCTCTAGCCATCTCTACCTGAAATAGGCAAGGTGTGTTACTTCCCACTGAGGTCACCCATCCTAAGGTTTTCCTAGGGGCCTTTCATTTAACTTTTACTCCTATTGACCCTATTTGACCATAGATGCCTTTAATCCAAATTTGAGTATTTATTCTTCTATTACTATATATTTTAAATCATTGTAAACCCTATTAGACATTATCAGACAACTATGAAAAATCAAGCAGCATTACGGCTGCCCTGTTACCTATCCCCAATTGTACCTACAAGAAGAACACTCTTAAACATCACATTCAACCAACTCCCACTCTTAGACCCTTTGGTCCTCTAACTCATAGTCAATTGCATCACATTCCATCCATTACACAACACCCAGGGTCATAAACCCATCAACACATAAGTATGCAAAAGTAGACATTCAATTTTACACACACAGGTGTACCTACTTTCAATTAAATACATTCATTTTACATGTGTTCCATAACCCACTCTATCTATATACATGAGTGTATTACTATATACATTAATCAAAAAGAAAAGCAAAATACTAAGGCCCTCTTTCAGCTACACTGAATGTGATGTCTAATGCTAATCAGCTCTTTGTCTACAGCCTGCACATTGGAACACCGACACGTTGAGTATAAAACTCAGTTGTGGAATAAATCAAATATATTATGTTACTCATGCAGAAATGCAACAGAAGATGCAACACACACACACTAGATATCCTTGCTTATTAAAAACTTATTCATGCAATTATCCCTGTTCACCTATTTGTTATTCAGATACTATGTCCATTAATTAAGTTCAATTTATTATATTATAGGCCCATATTAGATAGATTATGCTTTAAGACACTGGATAGCAAGATTTGTCTTGTGAAGTGGCCCACTTTTAGGGCCTAGGTAGTCGCACCTACCTTACAAATATACCGAGACCTGTAGTAGATAATATAGAGCAGCCCGTAGACTATTCCCACATCTGCAAAACACAATAATCAATACCTGTGGTGGACACTTGAGACATGTCCATAGACTACCCCAGTATCCATAATAATAACCTGTAGTGTAATGGTTCAGCACAGAACCTAGGTGGCTACACCCGCTATAACGAATTACCTAGCAGTAGGCCCTAGAGGGACTGATTACCTAGTAGCTGCTCTACCCATAGTTGACTGGTCAACCCATCCAGTGGGCATCTAACTGATGGGCCATTAATCATTTTAGACCTAAACCCTTAACATTTTATCTTTAGTTTACCTTTCTAGACTTAACTTACATAAACACTTACCATTCTGCCATTGTCGCAAATGTTACTATTCATTTGGTTAGTTTTCGCAACTGACACTATTCATTTGGTCATTTTTACTTTTTGTGCCTATAATTACCTAGGCTATCCATATTCCATTTTCATCACTTCTTCATATTATTATCATTATGTCAAGTCCCCAATGCAAGGTATATTATTTTACCTAATTATTAAACCCATTTACCCATTCAAATTGCTCACATTTTTATGCTATGTAAAGTGCTATTTTTAGGTCATTTTATATATGGCTTCCACACTTTATATACACCTCTTTGGCACACAAAATGCACCCAATATCTAAGTATACATGCCATGCCTTTTATGGTACACCATTCGGCCAAAACCTAAACTCCCACTCACACATGCAATTCCATCCAAACTAACATGCCAATCCTAATATTTTCACTCCAAATACATGACTACTATATCATTTTACCACTTTAACATGTTTACACCTAAACTATAACATTTCCATACAAGGTCGCACATATGAAATTCAACATACACACATGACATAATAAATTTGAGTTATTCCACATACCTAGGGTGTGTGTACACCCTTTTCTCCACCACTTTGTGCTTGAATTTGGGGATTTCTCTCTCCTCCCTTTTCAAGCCCTAACATACACCATTTTAATCTTAGAAAATTCCTCAAAATTTCATCTTAGCTCCAAATCAAAATCTAAAACCATAGGTTTTCTTAGAATAACCTAAGCTACCTATATCAAAAATAAAAGTAAGATTTGTGACCTTGTACCTACTTTTTGCACTATTCATCAAAGTGATGAATTTCTACAATTTTGGCTCTTTTCTCAAACTTTTTGAGAGAATTAGAGTGTAGAGATGATGGAGGCTTGAATTTTATGTATTTTTCTTGGATTTTGGTAGGATTTAGGAGAGAAAATGACAAAAATGGTCGAAAAACCATAGAGTTCATGTTAGCTATGGCGAATTGGTGGGGAAAAAGGTGACTTTCAAGTGTATGGACTAATTCCACCAGTTTAATTACTGATACTTGATGGGCTGGATCCATTTAATTGGACCAAATGAAGTCCAATTACTTGATGCACATTTTATTTCACTTTTTTATTCGAAAATTCAAAAAATATTCTCTATATATCTAAAAATTTCCATTTTAGTTTTGAAATTCCTCAATTAATGGGGCTAAGGCCCGCATAAAATTTCAGGCCAAAATTCCACCATTGACTTTTTGGGTACTATTCACTCTAGACTGGATTTAACATTTAAAAATTCATAAAATATTCCATGTTGCTCCAAAAATTCTAATTCTAATTTTAAAATTCATAAATTGATGAGACTAAGGTCCACGCAAAATTTTAGGTCAAAAGTCAACTATTGACTTTTTAGCACTATTCATAGCCAGAATAAGATATTCAGAAAAAATACCAATTGATCTCAAAAAATTCTAATTCCTTCACCACCATATTCAGTGGAATTTTTGAGGTTTAGGGTATGGTATTTTTGAGACCATCCGGGCACATTCCCGGGTCTCGGGCTGTCCAAGCCTAAAATCTTTTTATCTCTGTAAACAATAGTTTTATGGCCTAAAATGAATTATTGGTTCTGCAAAATTTTTAATTCATTCATTTTTCCTATTTTTAGGCCCGTCAAAGTTTTATGACCAATATGTCAATCCTCGAACTCAAAATGATGACCCGCATCGCGAGGAACATCACTCAGCCCCACACAGCACTGTTCATAAGACTTGACTGTTGAGCGTTACAGTTATTTTCCCATTTTATTAATTTCACCATCATAATTAAGTTTAAGTAACTCATTTTGATATTACCATCATCATAATTTTGGTTAAATTGAAAATATTGTGTTATTTTCCCTTTTTCGATGATTAAGTAAAATTTCACTTGCTTTAATCCCCTACATGTATCATGCATTCTCATTGTATGATTAACTCCATATTTTTAAAATCCAATAAGTCATTTTTAGCATATAATCACATACCATGAATTCCATGTTCATATTAAAGCCTATTCATACAAAAAAAAGGCCTATAATCCATTCGGCCTGTATATAAGCACATGCTCACATTTAAACCATGTTTTCAAGTCACAATTTCATTATTTTAATCAAACAACATTCATATCCAAATAGGTTAATCCATTCTTCCCAAAATCACTTCAAGCATCAATTTATGTTTTCCATGTCATACTACATCCATCACACATTTACTTCCTCTCTTCACGCTAATAATATCACAAGTTTAATATAAACTCACATGATGCTTAATTTCATACATTCATATATAAAGGATATATTTATAATCTAGTCATCTCATACATGAATAAATTAGGCCTTATACATTACCTCATTCTTTACATACATTAAAACATTTACAAGTTATCAAATCATGCTTATTTATGTACATTACATGATATATAACCACATACATATCCAAATGGCCATTTCAGCCATAAGCTATACTCACACACACATATGTTTATTTGGTGCAATATCATGCTACTCCATTATATCAAATGGTTCATAATTTATAATCCATAATATGATGACATTATATGGTAAATTATACATATACACACACGTTTCCATTTACAAGGCCATTCGGCAATTATGTCCACACACAATCCAAGATTAATTCTTCCATTATTCAATATACATTCACATCTTATTTATTCCATAACCATCATTTGAATGTCAATTTTCCATACCAAAAATGAATTATCACTTATATATACACACACATTTACATACAACATGTATAAATTGAGGCCATAATAAATGCACTAGTTAGGTCGATTACATATACCTAGCATGTTCAAAATACTCCACGAAGCTTGACTAAACCTTTGTTTTCCCTTTATTGTGAGCCTTCTCAAATTCGATAACTGCTCATTATAGATTCAATTTAGAAAATTTGTATAAATTCATACAATAATAAAAAATCATGAATGACCATATTAAAAAAAACTCTTGGGCTCCTCTAGATTAAGGGAGTATTGGTTTTTAGAAATTCTAACTCGAATGAAAAAGTGGCACTATTCACCCAACTCGATTTCGAGTGAATTCATTCGGTTTCCTCTATGATATTCACTTAAATATGCATTTAAAGGCCGTGGGGATGATGTATTTTTAGTAAAGTGTAAGAAATGGTGGATGGGAGGAGTTTAGATTGCCAATAATGGAGAAAAATCTCCTTGGGTGGTAGATGGCATGAAGGGGAGAGAGGGAGGAGAATGGTGTGTTATGGAGTTGACCAAATAAAATGACATTTGACCATATATATAGTATTTAAAAATCCCCTTTTTCACATTTCTTTAAATTTTTCTTTGTCATTTATAACTCCTATTAATATCATTTAACCATTAGAATTTAAATTAAGTAAGGCCCTATAACACTCTAAAAATTGGAGCTCAAAAATCGAAAGAAATCGAATTAAAACGCAATTTTTATGTCTCCCAATATTCAAATAAAATATTTCCTGACATTCAAAAATTCTAATTCTAGTGCCATTAGGATAGTTAGAATTTTTGAGTATTAAGTCATATAAGTCCTATAATTATTCATTCTAGTGCCATTAGGATAGTTAGAACTTTGAAAATATTTTATGGTTTAGCTTTGCCTTGATCACTATTCACAAGACATTGCTATAAAAACTTTCTTAGCATTTTTAACTAATCAAATGACTTCTGATTGATTTCAAACTTTGCCCAAAATTATTTTATGATTAATACTTTCATCCAGTAACTATAGTGCATCCCGAGTCATGGGAATACTATTCAACCTGAGAAAGTACTATTCATAAAAGCCAAAATTTTTGAGTCGTTACACAATTTATTTAAATATAACTAATTATTTGTGTACATTTATCCGTAATTTTATGTATCTCTACATTTTCAAAAAGTTAACTTATTTCAAGGAATTTCATTATCACTTTCAAATATCTTAAATTTCCTTATTTAAATTTCTATTTTTCATTTACATTTTTAATTTTCCCCTTTGTAGTATAATTATATATTCATTCACATATTTTTTATATCTATTTATCCATCTAGATTCCTATGTTTATAATATCGGATCATTTAAATTATAATCCTTTATTTCTTATGATTTAATTAACATTCCTATGTATTTTTATTGTCTTAACATTTAGGAGTTATCAATTCACAACCAACCTTTATTTATATTTATATTTTTCATTTTGTTTCATTAACTTATATAATTTCTTCCTTGCTATATTTCTAACTTTTCTTCACTTTACATACTCCCACCTTCCATTTGTTTTCTATGCAATTCATTAATTATTGTGTATATATCATTTTACTTTTTGTTATTTCTTTATAAACTTTATATACATTTAGCCAAAGTTACATTTTACAAAAGATTTACCATTCAGCTGTTGAATTCTATCACACTTACATATTTCTTCTCAATCTAATTCATTTTCCAACCATAAGTTAATTACTCACTTAACCTAATTACATATATTTCACTCATACATACATACACACAATTTGGTTTCTCTTAGATTTTAATCCAAAAATGACTATTTTAATTATTTGGTTATTCATTTTTTTTATTTGTATGTCCTAACATGCTTAATTGTTAACTTTAATACATATATTAACATGTAAGTATTAGGTATTATTCTTAATGGTATATTTTGACCTAAGGTAGGATTTAAGGTTCAAGTTTAGTTTTCATCATTTTCTCATTCCTACACATGCCAACATCCACCTAATAACAATATACATCCATCCGTTTCCACTATTCGATAGTAATATGAAATGTCAAAATCTCACATAACACATAATTCA
>CANXYI011264570.1:0-15382 GCA_948208565.1 Hura crepitans | reverse complement strand
CACTCTTGTCCCTAGTAAAATATTATAATATTTATAGCATGCAAATCGAGGCAGTCTAAAAACTGCACTATCGATGGAATTTAGTTGCAAAAATTTATGAGCAAGTAGAGTGGATTAAAATAGGAATTTTAAAATAAATAGTATAATTTTTAAAGGACTCTATGATTTTTAAAAATTTCCTAAAATTTCCATCGAAATTGAGTCATTTTGAAATGGTTCGGAGGTCATAGGACCCACTCGTACCCTGCCAACTGGCTAAGAGCCATGACATATGGCAAAACATGAGGACAAGTGGTAATTTTCACTTACAATGGAAGAAAAATTTTCTCTTCTTTTTGTTGTTGAATCCGATGCCATCTAATGGAAAGAGGGCCATTTATATCATCTTCTCTAAGCTTTTCTAAAAAACTATCACCATTAAAAATCACTCATCTATTAAAGACATGAGGAAAAAGGAATTACTGTAAAAGGACTTCTCATAAATTAATTAAAATTCTTCAAATGTTTTATGGTCAAAAGTAGTCTAACAAGTGTATAAAGTGAGCTTTCATGGCTTTTTCTTAAGTTTTATTAGTAGTTCTTAGCTATAAATGGTTGTTTAGGAAGCCTAAGATTTAGGGCATGTGTTTAAATAATTTTTTAGGGAAATTAAAGGAAAAATTAAATTAAAAAGAAGAAGCAAAGCTTTTATAGGGGCTAGAAATAAAAGCTTAAAGGCTTTGAATTGGAGGCTATTTCCTTCTCTTGTATTTTAAGGTATGTGAACTCTAACATTTACCTTATACCACATATATTTCCATGGCTAAAGTTGAGAATTGATTGTGGCAAAGTTAGCTAGATTGCTTGTAAGGTGTAATTAAGGAAAGGAATGTTGTACATGACTTGATTACATGATGAATAGATGCTTCTTGTATTGATTTAATGAAAGGAAATAGGAATGATGCTTAAATTCTATGTGGCTGAGAGGTTGTGCAAGTGAGAGTGCATGTGTTTAACTTAAAATGGTGACTTTAGTATGAGGTACATGGAATAGGCATAAAAGGTACTTGGAATAGTTATGTAGATAATGTATGTGTGTTGAATTGATGGGAAAATGTGAGAATGGTTATGTAGTTGATGGAGTGGAGAGCTATGAGTGTTAGTAATGGCATGTATATTGGGTATATGATATGTGAATCGTAGTAGAAATTATATGTTAGGAATGCATGTATGGGTGGTCAATTTGGTGAAATAATGCATATGCTTGTATGTGTGATGTATGGCCGAGGCATGCATGGATTGTGAAATGGCATGGCATGTATGGTATAAGTTGTATATATATATATATATATATATATATATATATATATATAAATATTCTAGAAGTATAATATTTGAGCTGTATGTGTGATAAAATATGGCAAAATAAATTTAATTAGATATAAACCATGTTTGGTCGAGAGGTATGTGTGCCATAGGAAGGCATGGTAAGGGTGTCATGTGGTAATGTTTGATGTATATGCTTGATCTGACATATATGTGCATGTGTTGCATGGCATAAAATTGGCATGGAGCATGTGAAATTATGGATGGAAAGATGGCATGGAAAATGGTACACTTGGTATGAAAAATGTGACTAAAAATTGGCATATATGATGGCTTAGAAATGAACTTGAATATTTTCCTTAAATGAGGCATAAATTAGGACTAAATGAGAAGTTAGAATTGGCTTGAAATGTACTTTAATTATGTGCCTAAAAAGGGCTATTATGATGTGATTATAATAAGTGGCATGTATGCCTAATATTTGGCCTTTTAAATGGTCTAATGTATGTTAGCTTTAGGCCTATGGAATGTATGAAATTATTGGTGAAAATTACATGGTAAAAGGCTAAGAAATGAACCTAAAAAGGGCTATCGCAAGTTAATGAAATGACCTATAACTTCCAAAATTGACCATTACCTGAACCAAAAATATATCTGGATAGTAAATAGATATTGAACAGAAATTTAATATGTGATAAAACTATGAATAATATAACTTAAAGATTGGTCAAAATAGGATTTAAAAGTAGAATTCGAAATTTACCTGGTACTATCTAATTATGGCAATACTAGATCGGGCTAGAATTGGACTGTGTGATAAAAAAAGTATATATGTCTATTTTTCACTTAAAAATATTATAAAAAGGTAATCAGTAAAGAAATAAACATAAATTGAGAATATGACCCATTAGTTAGACACCCATTCGATAGGTTGATTGGTCAACTTAGGGATTTTTGCAACTGCTTCACTGTTTAATTTCTAAGCAGGGCCACTACAATGGTCTAGGTCCATTTTAGGGCCACCGTACTAGCCTATTAGATAGACAATCATATGCATTTGCACACTTGATTCCATTTACCTAATTATGCTAGTACAGCGGCGTAAGTCCTAGAGGGCCACTATTTAGTTGGGCCTATTAATTTAAGAAAATAAATAACATACAACACTGATAATGGCATAATTAACAGAATAAATAACTAGTGAAAATGAACAAGGGGCATTTTGGTAATTTTGCATGTATAACATTTATTGACCTGATGATTCAATTGCTTGACCGTTATTATTGGAAATGGCCTAAATTCATAATTTACATGATTTTAAATAATAAAATGAATGGTAATTTGTTATGTATATGTAAAAGGGTATTTTGGTCATTTGACATAGAAAAATTAATTATGGACTTAATAACCTAGAGTAGACAATATTAACTATGTAAATGCATGAATAAACCATATGACATGATTTAAATGCTTGAGTCCACCACTGAGTACATTATATACTCAGCATACCTATTTTGGTGTGCAGTTAACCAGAACAAAGATATAGCCTCGTGAAGCATGCAACAAGAGTTTAGAGGATAGTTGCTAGATGGTTTAAATGTTTATATTGTATAACTTTTACACTCAATGTACTTAGGTAGAGAGATAGGTTTCATGTGGATAAAAGAAATGTAATGTATATATGTACATAAGTGTAGACTGTGATATGTAATAAGTCAATTATTGGCTTTTATAAACGTATGGTTTTATTCATTTGATGTTATGATATGTGAGCCAGAGGCTCTAATTTATGATTTTTTGATTGTGGCCTAAGACCTGTGTTGATGAACTGATAGACTAATGAGGTTAGGTTGATATCTGGGGGACTAGAAAGGTCCAAAAGATATGGAATGAGTTATAAAAGTATTTTTATAGGATTAAAACTTTTGAATAGTCACCTGGAAAGCTATTATGCTACTGGATTTAAGTAAAAATCTAAAAGTTTATGAATGGATATTTGTGGTATAAATAGACTTGTATAACCTTAAGTTGAGCCTATAAAAAGACAATAAAATTTAGAGTTAAACTGAATCAAATAATAGGGCTTTGGTAAAAGTTAAATGAATAAAATGGAAGAGCAATGTCAATATGGGTGAGCTAAAGGGAAGTGCCCTCTTATTGGGTTTCTTCTAGAATCCAGTAGGAGGTATCACAACAGGCCCAATTTGATAAACAAATAGTTTAATAGTTGCTAATCCCTAAGTTGACCAGTTAACCCATCTAGTGGGTATCTAACTAATTGGCCACCTAACTTTCTTTTACATTCATTTATTTATTGATAATCATTTTATAATATTTAATAGTCTATTACAAATTTATTTCAACAGTTGAAATTTGACTTGGATAGTTATAGGTCATTTTTGGTCCTACCGGATAATTACGAGTATGTTTTCAGAGCCCAATTCAAATTATTTCTATAAGCAAAAATTAAATCCATTTTATTCCATTAATTAAAGCCTTATTACTTACAATTTATGAGTCATATTTAGGCTAAGCACAATTTGGTCCTTTTATAAGATAGCTATAAGTCATTTCTATTATTTAACCATTTTTATGCCATATATCTCATATATGTATACCTATTTCATTTTAAGGTCACATTCACCATTTCATGCTTAGCATGCCATGTCATTTCACACATACTTGCCATGCTACAATATGCTTATTATACCTTATTTTCCATGAATAAGTCTCAGCCAAAAGTGGATAATGATCACAATATGCTTTTGCTCACATTTAATCATACATACAAATATCATGACATGGCATAAGCACATATACATGCACACACACTACATGCCATGACAACCAAGTCATGCTAATGCTTACACATGGTATGGCCATAACCAAACCTCACATTTTCCCACTTGTTTTTGCCAATTCCATCACACATGCATATAATCCCCTTCCTAACATGCCATTATCTAACCACTATCCCAAGTCCCACACATCACACACATGCCTTACAAACTAAGGCATCTCTCGACCACATTTATTTCATAACCATATACATGTATTTTCATTAGTTTGCCACACATATATATCACATATTTTCACTCTAACAAGAATACACATATATATATATATATATCCTATGTTTATGCCTTTACCCATAAGTTATCATATCCTATGTTTATGCCTTTACCCACAAGTTATCAGACATAATAACCATAAACTATTATTTTAACATAAGCACACATGTATGTACTCCATACCACACATTTTATGCCATTGCAACACTCATATATGCCTCAGCCATACATGTCACACACACACGCATTCATGTTTCCTATATCATGCATTATATACCATTTTCCTTTCTCACATCTCTCAATCACATCCCATATAACACAAATACAAGACACCAAGTTTGGTTACCCTCTCACTTCTTAATTTTTTTGTCTATTCCCTCCTAATATATACATATTTCAGTCTAATTCTAAGCACAATGTCATCATGTTAGCATCCTTTTCAACATAATGGGGTTCACATAACCCCTTCATGCCACACACAATCAAAGTCCCTTTTTCTTATACACAAATCAGTAATAAAACACACCCACACACACGGCTATATGGAGCCTTTTTCACATAATTCACATTTATAGCAAAATCACTCCTAACCTCTTAATAAAATGGACTAAGGCATGTTAATCACTAATCACCACATGTAAGTAGCATCTATAACTTACTTGAAAAATTATCATTTTTATTACTGATTGCAACCATTAAATTCATATACCAATTTAAGAAACTAAGCTTCTCCACATCTCATGCTGACCTAAAATCCCTTTACCTTTAGTCTTCAAGTTTGAGAATCTCCTTAGTGTCACTAACATTTTTTACCTCAAGAAAAATCACCAAAATCACACACTTGATTAATTAAAAATTTTTGTTATGTAGGCATGTTTAGGAGGGAGAAATCCTTCATTAACCAAAATAAAAACTAAAGGAAACTAACTTACTCTAAGATTTAAATCTCATGTTGGCTATGAGCTCAATTGCTCATTTCTTAATTCCTTATGAGTTCTTAGGCAACTTGTGTACTCCACCATCTTTAAGAGTTAATTCCTCACTTGAGATGGTAATTCTTGGTGGCAATTAGAGGAAAATACAGGGCTAGAATAGCCATGAATGGGAAATAAGAAAACTAAAAAATATGGCCAGCAAAATGAAAGAAAAAGAAAGAAAAGAAAGGTGGGTGAGGTGTGATAGTGGGCTAGCTGTCCTTTAAAAGGAGTGGCCACTTGTTACAGTTGCTGAAGAAGTGTTAGGGTGCCTTGAGTTGCAATCTGTGGCACCCGAGAGCCTTGAAACTCAATTTTTTGATAAATAGGGGCTGCCAACTTCAGGGAATTTTTAAAAATCACTCAGACATCAAAATATTATGTTGTTTATTTCTAAAATCCTCAATTAGGCCCAATTAGATACCCATAAAATTTTGCAACAAAATTCCTTAGGAAAGTAGGCGAACCAAAATTTTAAGAATCTCAATTTCTCGGTAGAATTTTGGGGAATTTTAAAATTTCACTTGGGCCTCTAAAACTTATCATATTTGCTTTAAAAATCCTCAAATAGCCTTATTTAGGGGTATATAAAATTTCATAGCCATATTCCTTCAAGAGATAGGCTAACAAAAAATCTAAAAAAGTCGCAATTTTACCGAAATACCGAAAATTCTCAAACAACCTCAGAAAATTAAAATTCCTTCTCTATTGGCCTTTTTACAATTTTTAATCTTCTGGGTATGATATTTTCATGTCTATCTGGGCTCATCCTAGATTATTCTTGAGTCAACTCAATCTGAGGCTATGCCTACTAGACTACAGCCCAAAATAATTTATTGGTTTTGCTAAATTTTTAATTTGAGTCATTTCCACCCTTTTTGCACCTCATAAAGTTTATTGGCCAGTATGCCTTACCTTTGGCCTCGTGAAGGTGATTTGGCACTCTAGGCATATTTTTCAAGTTTCGAGTATTCATGTAGCCTCTGCATACGGGCATTACCATTCTTCCCCTTTTAAGAAATTTCATCCCCAAAATTAGTTAATATAATTAGATGTAAACATTGAGTTTCCATTTTCTTTTCAATTTCATATGTAACTCTTAGGCATTACCCCTTCCTTATGGTTTACTTATCTGAAGGTGATATATTGTGCTATAAGTTGATTTATTTACAACCATTAAATTAGTATGCCATTTGTTCTGAGTTATAGGCAATCCCACTATAAATCTTATTATGCCTTTTTCTCACTTTCGTATGATATTGATATAAGATACGGCAATCTAGAAGGAATTTAATACTCAGGTCCTAACTATTAATAGGTTGGACATTCAGTCATGTATATATTATTACATTACTTTTTATATCTACCACTAATAGTGTGGCTACAAGTCTAAATATCTCCTCATATTACTTGGGTATATAGCATAAGGGCTTCGTATGCCTCCTTTATATCCACATTCTTCAATCATCTATACTAGATATTTATAACTTACTAAGGTAATACATATATCCACCTTTACTTTGTTTAAATCTCACAATCTTCCTTTCTTAGGGCTTACCTAGTAGATTATTTTTCTTTTCTCACAATACTCTATCATTACGCCACTTAATTACCACTCATTCTTGTATTACCTCATGGGGTATTTACTCTACCTCTCTTATTCCTTTCTTATCTATCCATTTCTAGTGACACTTATTTCTTTCTCTTAGCACTTATCCTCATTATTTGACTCCAATCAAGTCCCTTCATAGTTAGGCTATCAACATGGCAGGCTCAATTGTGTGAGGTGTATACACTAATTGAAAAATGTTAATGCAATAAATGATGAAACGATATCAATGTTAATATGTAATTCATGTCAAAATACAATGCTCGGGCACAGTAGTGGATGCAATCAAAGAAGGAAAATAGCCTTCATCTTCAGGGACTTTGATAGCCATCTCTATGACCTTAATGTGTTTATATCTCTCTTGGTATATTCACTTATGCTAATCTCACCAAATGTCTTAAATGCCTTGCATTTCACTTCCTAATTATACAATACTATCATTCTCCACTATCCTTTAAAGTATATGTCTTTGATAGCTAGTTTTTCCTTTATTAACATTATTGTTCTAAGCCCCATATTTATCTCTCTCTCAGGGCTAATAACACCCCATTCATTGAGTTTATATAGACTATTGAGATATCAATGAGCCTAGATAACATCACTAAAACTTATAATGCCTGTGTCAGATTCTGAAAGTCATTTTAAGGATATTAGTCTTTTTACTCCTCAATTGGTAGTATCTTAATTTCATATAAGTTGGGAAGAAATATACCAACACCTCAAGTTGATCATAGAGATCACAAATTCTCAGCAAAGTGTGTTTGGTTTCATAACTACTTTGTTCATTCATCTATACTTAATATATAACTAGGACAATCCATCTTTTCCCTTTATAAATAACATGAGGCTCCCTTAAGTGATACCTTGAATCTAACAAACCCTTATCTACCATTTCATACAACTACACTTTTAGTCCTCTTAATTCTATAAGTGCCAATCCATAGGGAATCATAGGTGCAAGAGAAATATTAGAATACACTTTAGTTCCTAAACTAAGTTTTCTTAAAAAGGTAAGCTTGACAACTTCCTAGAACACATATGGAATTCCAAACATAATTGGAGTATATCCAAGACGAGGGGTAAAAGTTTTGATGTTAAAAAATATGTATTAGATAAACTTTTCACCCTTTATAGATGATTTCTCTTTCCATATCAACTGAGATGAAATTATTTAAAAAGCTTCCCTCACTCATAGTTGTCACTTCTTGTCCCTCTATGGTCTAAAGGGTTAAATTCCTGAGGTTATAATTAACTACCGCTTATAATTAATATAACTCATCCATCCCCTTGAGTAATATCAAACTCCAAAAAGAATATTTCAATAAGGTTAATAGAAACAATCACATGTAGTTCATTAATTATCAAGGTGCATGCCCTCTAGTGTATAGCTATATTCTGGTCAATAGAATTTCTAACTTGCATGTCTAACCTTACACATTCAAGTTTTAGTCCCCTACCATGTGCTAGTATAACACAAGCTTAAAAATGGATAAATCTCCAATATACTAATGCAAAGCTGAAACATCAATTTAATATAACATACTAGGAATAGCCTTTAGAGCATTTTCTCTTTTATGAACCTCATCAGCTCCTTGTCTGACTAAAGTATAGGCTTCCCTCCATGCCTTAGACCTAATCAGGAGGCTGCTATTAAGTGGGTCCCCTCTGGCCTATCTCTACACCCTATTTTATGGTGCTACTATGGATGCCTATGGACGGGCACCATTTACTAGTCCTTGGGGACACTCTAGTCTATGATGGTTTTTGGACCTACAACTAAAACATCCCTCTTTCTTGCCTACCAATACTAACCCTAATGTCTCATAGTATAAGTGTCACAACTTAAGGGTGTCTTTTTGATAGCTATTGATATTTGAATATTAACAGCTCTTCCTGCCTGCCTCTAAGGCAATTTCTTTTGAAATGGTTTCTATCCCCATACAGGAAGCATTCCACTACTTTTGTCTATTTGCATTACCTTAATGCCTTTTGGTACAAATGCCACAATTTGAGGAATTATTTATAGTCACTACTACTGTAACCCTGGGGGCTAGTGGAGAAGGTCTGTGTGTCTTATGCCCCTGTTGAATCTAGGCCTCTCTTGGCCTTTTCCTAGGACTGAGTCCTAAACTAGTCTAATCTATTGTATGCTACCTCTCCTCTTGTGAGGGTTCATTTCTTTCTTGCATTTATTCTCCCATAATATAGACAATTGTCACTAATGCTATCGCATATCTCAACAACTCTATAATCTGTGGTAATAACACTGACGGTGTTTAAGTAGGTTGTTTTACTGTGCCTAAGGCAATGGCTGACATATAGCACCACTCGACTCAGTTGCTTCTTGTACAACACTAAGGGCATAACTTACTACTTTCCTTTTCTATTTTGGTAAGGTCTACTCGCTTACCTTGATTACTATAGAAAAACCATCACTTATTAGCCTTATTACAGTGTAACAGTTTAAGGAAATCAATCTTAGGCATTGACACTCATGTAAGATACCTAGGAACAAGAAACCTATACTTTGATACCACTAAATATGACACCCCCTACTAGATTCCCAAAGAACTCGACAAGCGATGCACTTTTTGACAGGTCACCCATCCTAGGATTGCTCTAAGAGAAAAACCCTTAACACTTATAGACTATTCTAAAACTTTATCCACTATGGCTTAGATGTCCAGTCTAATCTTTATACACATTCATAGATGGTCTGATAGACTTAGAAAAAGCATTTACAAACCTTTTACAAGTCATAAAAAAAATTGGCAGCACAACAACTACCTAGGTGTTATACAAAAATTCTTTTGGCAGCACAACAACTACCTAGGTGTTATACAAAAATTCTTTTCCACCTGTTAAAAACACTTCTATAAGTAACAACCCATAACCTCCACTTGGATCCTTCTGGTCCCCCAATCAATCATCAACACACCTTGTATAGGTCAAAATCACACACATAGGGCCTCAGACCCCTAGATATTAGAACCACAAATAACCCCCAAAACAAAGAAAACACCTGCTTATTTATAATTGATTTACTTAAGTTTATAGACTTCAGTAGTTCTAAGCATGCTGGACACAACCTACAACTCTTACATGAGTGCTTACTATATATATCAAACACATATAAAACTTGGACCCTTATTGTCTCTGCTACTACATTACACGTATAATGAGGCTTGACCACTACTCCTGCTTACCTGCACACCAAAACACCAGTATGTTGAGTATAAAACTAAGTGGTAAATTTAATAAATTAAAAGCATGTCTTATATAGGCACACAAATGCTTGAATACACTATTAACATAAGATTTAAGTATATAGAAACCCATTTAAAAATTGCAATACTCATTTCATTTACATATATTCCATCAGCCAGGTGACTACAATTATGCCAGACACATGCAAGTTTTAAAATATGGTCTAGGTGTAAAGTGTGAGCTGTATGCCAGATGATTAATTCCATTCAGATGATATGTCATAAGTTATTCAAATTTACCAAAATGCCATTATGATACTTTCATTCAGTTTATTTCTATAATTTGTTCAATCATTCCATTATTCCTAAGTGCATCCTTTAAATTATTAAATATGCCCAACTAGGTAGACTACACTTATAAACACTGGAACAAGAGGGAACTGAAAGATGTGCAGTGACCCATATTTTAAACCCTAAACACTACATCAACCTAATAGAGCCTATAGGGATCAGTTTATAAGAACCTCCTAAAGGGCAAAATACTGAGTAACTATGCATAGGGATCAGTTCATAGACCTCCTAAGGTAACTAATCATGCTAAATAATTCCTTCAAGTTTACTCAGCACACTAGTGCAATGGCCTCTTTAGGGACCTTCATCGTTGCATCGACATAGTTTGATATACAATCAAAAGTGCTAGAAATAAAGAGTCTCTATCTCGCAAACTAGTGTAGTGGCTTAATAATAAACCTTAACTGTAGCATCGGCCTAGTCTGATAAATAGATAGTCTAGCAACTGCTAATCCATAAGTTGATTGATCAACCCATCCACTGGGTGTCTAGCTAATAGGCCACCTAACTTTCTTTTACATTCATTTATTTATTGATTATTATTTTATAATATTTAATAATGTTTAACAGTCAGTTACAAATTTATTTCAATAGTTGAAATTTGATTTGGATAGTTACAAGTCATTTTTGGTCCTACTAGACAATTACGAGTATGTTTTCTAAGCCTAATTTAAATTATTTCGATAAGAAAAAATTAAGTTCATTTTATTCCATTAATTAAAGCCCTATTGTATGCAATTTATGATTCATATTTAGGCTAAGCCCAATCTAGTCCTTTTATAGGACAGTTATAGGTCATTTCAATTATTTAACCATTTTCATGCCATATGTCTTACATATGTATACCTATTTCATTTTTAGGTTATGTTCACCATTTCATGCTTAATATGCCATGTCATTTCACACACACATGCCATGCAACAACATGCTCATTATACCTTATTTTTCATGCATAAGTCTTAGCCAAAAGTGGATAATGATCACAACATGCTTTTGCTCACATTTAATCATACATACAAACATCATGACACACCACAAGCACATATACATGCACACACACTACATGCCATGCCAACCAAGTCATGCTAATACTTATACATGCCACAGCCATGACCAAACCTCACATATTCCCACTTGTTTTTGCCAATTCCATCACACATGCATATAATCCCCTTCCTAACATGCCATTATCTAACCACTATCCCAAGCCCCACACATCACACACATTCCTTACAAACCAAGGCATCTCTCAGCCACATTTATTTTATAACCATATACATGCATTTTCATTGGTTTGCCACACACATATATCCCAAATTTTCACTCTAACAAGAATACATGTATATGTGTCCCATGTCTATGCCTTCACCCATAAGTTATCACATATACTAACCATTTACTATTATTTTAACATAACCACACATGCAAGTACTCTATACCACACATTTTATGCCATTGCACCACTCATATATGTCTCAGCCATACATGTCACACACACACGCATTCATGTGTCCTATATTGTGCATTATATACCATTTTCGCTTCTCACATCTCTCGGTCACATCCCACACAACATAAACATAGACACTAAGTTTGGTTACCCTCTTACTTCTCAGTTCTTTTTGTTAGCTCCCTTTTAATGTGTACATATTTCAGTTTAGTTCCAAGCACAATGTCACCGCATTAGTATCTTTTTCAACACAATAGGGTTGACATAACCCTTCACGTCACACAAAATCAAAGTCCCTTTTTTCTTTTACACAAATCAACAACAAAAGACGCCCACAAACACTGCTATATGGAGCCTTTTTCACACAATTCACATTTACAGCAAAGCACTCCTAACATCTTAATAAAATGGACTAAGGCATGTTAATCACCAATCACCACATGTAACTAGCATCTATAACTTGAAAACTTATTATTTTTACTACTGATTGCAAGTAGTAATTACATACTACAAGGCCATCAAAACTCTCAAGGAAAAGAATCAAGGCAAGCTGGAATTTATTAAATTCACATACCAATTTAAGAAACTATGCTTCTCCATATCTCATTCTAGCCCAAAATGCCTTTTCCTTTAGTCTTCAAGTTTGAGAATCTCTTTGGTGTCACTCACATTTTCCACCTCAAGAGAAATCACCAAAATCACACACTTGATTAATTAAGAATTTTGGTTATATAGGCATGCTTAAGAGGGAGAAATCCTTTAAGAACCAAAATAAAAACTAAAGGAAACTAACTTACTCTAAGATTTAAATCTCATGCTGTCTATGAACTTAATTGCTTGTTTCTTGATTCCTTATGAGTTCTTGGGAAACTTGTGTACTTCACCATCTTCAAGAGTGAATTCCTCACTTGAGATGTTAATTCTTAGTGGCAATTAGAGGAAAATATTGGGCTGGAATGGCCATGAATGGCAAAGAAGAAAATTGAAAATGTGGCCAATAAAATGAAAGAAAAAGAGGAAATAAAAAGGTGAGTGAGGTGTGATAGTGGGCCACGTGTCCTTTGAAGGGAGTGGCCACCTACTATAGCTACTGGAGAAGTGTTAGGGTGCCTCGGGTCGTAACCTATAGCACCCAAATGCCTCGAAACTCAATTTTTCAGTAAATAGGGGCTAGCAACTTCGAGGAATTTTTAAAAATCACTCGAACATAAAAAAAAAATTATGCCATTTATTCTTAAAATTCTTAATTAGGCCTAATTAGATGTCCTTAAAATTTTGCAACAAAATTCCTTCGGGAAGTAGGTGAACCAAATTTTCGAGAATATCAAATTCTTGATAGAATTTCGGGGAATTTTAAAATTTCACCCAGACCTCCAAAAATTATTATGTTTGTTTTAAAAATCCTTAAATAGCTTATTTAAGGGCACATAAAATTTCACAGCCAAATTCATTCGGGAGATAAGCTAGCGAAAAATCTCAAAAAAATCATAATTTTGTTGAAATACTAAAAATTCTCAAATGACCTTAGAAAATTAAAATTCCTTCTACATTGCCCTTATTACAATTTTTAACCTTCAGGTTATGATATTTCCATATCCTTCTAGGCTTTTCTAGGGTCATTCCTAGCCTGACTCAATCTGAGCCTACAACTCATTAGACTAGAACCTAAAATAATTTATTAGTTTTACTAAATTTTTAATTTGAGTCATTTCCACCCTTTTTAAGCCTCATAAAGTTTAATGGCTAGTATACCTCACCTCACACCTCATGAAGGTGATAGGGCACTTTAGGCACACTTTTTGGGTCTCGGGGTACTACTTAAGGAGCCTCGGCATACGGGCATTACATAAGGCTTTGAGAAGGTTCTCTTCTTTCAATTCCTTGAGTATTATGGACAAAACTTATTCAAATGAGGAATTCTATAAGAAATCTTCCTTGGCCTAGTTACTTGGTCATTGCTTGCCCTTAGGGTTAAATTCATGCCTGTCGGGTTCTTCAAAGCACCTTGTTGTTCGACTTCAAACTTTATTTGCATATTTTCTTCCATGAGTGCTATCATTATTTGTTCCAATACTGCGATCACTTTTTTAAACATGCTTCTAGTCACAAATTGACTTTCACCTTTGGTTTCAGGTCTGGTTACCATTTTTGTGGTAAAGAGTGTTGAAAGAAGCAGAGGAGTTGAGTCTTTTCCTTTGAAGAGCCTGAGCGAAAGATGATCCTCTTAGTTAGCATGATATATTTGTTAATATAATATGATGCATGCTCCAAGCATTAATGATTCAATGCTATGATTAAATTACATGGATGATTATAAGATTGAATGTTTGCAATAAATGTGATATGTACATGTTATGCCTAGACATAATGTGGATTATGTGGTGGATTATGGTAAGCCAAGTGTATACAGAGAATGTAACTTTTTATGATTCAAATGCATGTGACATGTATACGACATGCTTAGACATAATATGGATATGTGATGGATACATGTTTATAATAAAGTCTACATGATAGATGATATGTGTTTGCCAAATGTGAATGTATGGTGAGGTCTGCATGTTATTCTTATTAATATGATACAAGGTGGATGGTTAATGCATGTATGGATGAATAATACATGACTAAGCTAAAGTAATATGCATAAAAGCATGAAGTCATAATGTCTAGTAGACGAGTGCATGATATATGTATGTGTATGTAAATGTATAATTTCTAGTGATGTATGATTCCTAGTGATACTTATTAGTCATTGATCCATCATTCAAGAGTGAGCTTTGAACGTTGACGTGATATAGGCTTTTCCTATTTCTAGATTAAAGTCAAAATGTATTTATACAAATGACTAAAAATAAATTCATTATTTTGTTTTATTGAATTAAAAGTATTTAAAATGATTAAAAAAGCTCATGATTAAACAAATAAAAAATAGGGGAGCTTCTAAGCTTCTGTATTAGGAATCTACTTGGCTTCAATGAGATCTTGAATATTATGACGAAGAGTGGTGCACTTATGTGACACCCCCTATTGGATTCCCGAAGAAACCTAACAAGCAGTGCATTTCCCACCAAGTCACGCATCCTAAAATTTCTCCTATGGTCATTCATTTAACTTTTACCAATGCCTCACTAGATCCTTTTATCTGACTCCAAAATCACTCTCATCAATTCCTATGAGCCTTTTAGTTTAGAATCAATCTTACTTAGTCATTATAGAGGAAATCTAATAAAACTTAGGTATCCCATAAAAATACAGTAGCATAACGGCTGTTCGGGTCCAATCCCAAAATTTTATCAAGTCTGTTTAACACTTTTATAAGCAATTCACAATACCTGGACCCATCTGGTCCCTAATTCTCATCCTAAAATCAGCCTAGGAACACATCAAACTCAGGCCTTAGGGTATAGATAAAACAT
>CANXYI011264554.1:0-18003 GCA_948208565.1 Hura crepitans | reverse complement strand
TCATGTTAATGTATGCATGACTATAAATGATAGATTCACATTAAAGAATATGACTTAAGCATCTATACATGTTGTATGATAATTAAAATGAGTTATGCAGGTCAATTTGAGGCCTTACATAGTTAGAGGCCAAAATTTAATGGCTAGTGAGTTGAATGAGCAATATGTGACTTATGTATATGAATGACTTGTATAGCATGTTTTGTGGTTAAATGCCATTTCGAATGTGCACATATGATTACTAGAATATGTGTGTGCACTTAGTGATGGCCGAATGCATTATATGAGTGAATGGTATGGATTACACACCTTTATGGAAATAAATGCATATATAAGTAATGAAAGATGAAGATGACTAAAATATGAAAGTGAGAAGTTTGAAATGTCTATTTGTATGGGTATAGACTATAGGAAATCACCAAATGCCATTTTGTTTTGGGTATAAGTGATTGCCCTTTTATAGTCATTAAAGGCAAATTCGCTAAATACTAATATTATCTGTAAAATGGCATGTAATGCAGAATGTGAACTCTGTGCATAATTGTAATACATTAGAGCCTAAGTTGGCCATGCTATATGTTATATGACATATGCTGCTTAGCATAAGAGCTTAGGCCTCACTGATGTGCAAAATGGCCAATGTGATAAGTTTATGCAAGTTAAGACATAAATAATGTTATATGTTACAAATGTTTAAAATGTGGTAAATCAGCAAGTTTAATGATGCCTATACAATTTGATAACATAGTTTGGATAGGTTGACCGATCAACTAGGATTTAGCAGTTGTAATGTTTACCTTTAGGTATGAGACTTACGAATCAATGTTTAAGTGTCGATAGGTATAAAGCCTTCGAGCTAATGTTTTTATGCCCTTTTGAGTGTGAGGCCAATGTGTTTAAGTATCTGTGGGTACGAGTGCCTTCGGGAAAATATTATTACACACTTTCAAGTGTGAGTGCCTTGGGGTGCAATATTTTATGCACTTTTGGGTGCGAGGTCTTTGGGCCAATGATATCCACTATCCAGCCTTGGATAGTTGTCTTTTTAGTATAGGCATAAATTAAAAGTAAAATAATGGTAATTATGACTTAAATGATATATTAATATGTGATGTTAGTAAGTATGACATAATGATGAGTTGAATCTATGAATATGATAAATTTGGTAAACTGTGAAGTTTAATACACATAAAATTGATGATTGGTATATATAGGGTTATGAAACCAAAACATTTGGTAATGGTGCAGATGAATGATTACAGCTCAAAATTGTAATACCTGTGATTTGCGGCTCTATGAATAGTGCTATAGGGTCTGAGAAGTGTGCTTAGGTTGCTAAGTCACTTGCATGTGGATCAAGGTAATGGCACTGGTCATGAAACATCGAGGGGCTTTAAGTTGATGAAAAGTTGAAATTTAAAAATTTAGCCGAATTAATAATTCATTCTAAGTAGTAAGGATTGTATCTATGCAACAAAAATTTTTGGAGCTATGATTAACCTAGGATGTGCCTAAATGGACCCAAAAATATCAATCCCTGAGGCTCAAAAATTCTACTGAGTCCACTAGTGAAAGAATTTTTGAAATCAGAGGTCGTTTGCAAATTCTCAAAATTTTTAAGGTTGACATGCAAATTGAGGTAGTTTAAAATTATCTTATCAATGAAATTTGGCCATGAAAAGTTTACGAGTAGATAGAGGGGGTTAAAATATGAATTTTGAAACTAACGACATAATTTTCTGAGGTTTAAGTGAATTACTGTGACTTGGATAAAGAATTTCCTTCCTCCCTTTTCTCTTTGCTATTGTTGACACCAAGGAGAGGGAAGAACAACTATAACTTTCTCATTACTTCACCAAGTTGAGTGATTCCAATTATTAAATTTTCTCCTATGTGTTAGGCACTATGAAGGAAAAAGAATCAAGTAGAAAAGAGTGTTTGTTTGAGAGATAAAAATCATCCATGTTGACTAGTTTAGGGCAATCCATAATAGTGACCTTAAGTTGAGTCTTGGCTGATTCTCCTCTTTTCTTTAGGCCTTTTGGCTGCCAATTGATGCTAGAACACAACTAACATCTATGTGATCATGTGTGTGAGCTTTTGGTGGCCATTCAAGGGTAGCTTGAAGCTCATGAAGGAAGGGGAACCTCACCATGGAAGCTAGCTAGATTGGTGTTCTTAGGGAATCAAAGGGCTTCCTTCATAAGTAAGTGAACTTCAAGCCTTTTCTTTATGGTTTAAGGTACCTAAGATGATGAATATTGGTTGGGAATGGCTGGAATGTTAAGTTTAGGATTTATTTCTTCTTTTTTAATGTTGAGAAAGTCAGAACTTAGTGGATTTAAGAGTTATGTTTCAAAGAACTTGCAAAGTTAGCTTCACATGCTTACTAATTTTGATGTGTATGGTTATTTGGATGAAAAGTTTACTTCTTAAAAAGTAAATTCAGAATTTCTTGGCATGCTAGGATGAAAACTGTGGAAATTGTGAGTGGCAATTACCATGAATTGTGACTTTCTTGCTTGTACCTAAGAGCTCCCATAAGGGTGTTCTAGGAGTGATGTTTTGTAACTTAGCAATATTGGCTGAAAATTATGTGTATATGATTATAATTGTATTAATGGCATGTATGTTTGGATCAATATTGATCTCATATGAAAAGAAATGGAATTTTGTGTCCTTTTTCACTTAGTACCTGAGAGCTTGATAATGGCATGATGGCATGAAACTTAAGGTTGTTAAAATGTTAGGCAAGTGAATTATAGTGGCTTTATAATTGGCATAAAATGACTATGAAATTAAACAAAGTATATGTCATGTTGATATGATAAAATACACCTTGAAAATATGTCTTTGAAATGGCTAAAAAAGTTAAACTAAAGTATGTAGCTGTGGCTTAAAATAAGTACCTAAAAAGTGGCTTGAAGTGTGCTATGTAAATACATTTATACTTATGCCTTTTTAGGCTAGATTTGAGACCTTTGTATGAATGGCCTAGATCTGTTTGGCTTTGTGCCTAGGAATGTGTTTAGAAAAGATGTTAAAAATTGGGTTAAAATTAGACTTAAAATAGTCCAAGAATTTGACATGAAAAGTGGTCAAAATGACCTATAACTGTCCAATTGACTAGTACCTGAACCAAAAATGTCATTGGATAGAAAGTGTTAACTTTTTGAGTATTAATGCCATGATAAATCATAAGATATTAAACCTTGAATTTTGGTAAAAGTAGGATTAAATATTATTTTGGAATTTTTACCTAGTAAAGATAAAATGTGGCTATACCAAACTGGCTAAAAATAAAGTATGTGATAAAAATTTTGACTGTCTATTTTTGGAACATAAATATTATAAGAACATTTTTGGTTAATAAATGAACTTAAAATGAGCTATTTAGCCCATTAGTTAGACACCCACTAGATGGGTTGATCGGTCAACTTAGGGTTTTGTAGCTACTAATTGCTTGATATTCAGGCAATAATTTTATTAGTGGTTGGAGAGGTCTACGGACTGATCTCCATTATGTCACCCAGATGTTAATGATATTTATTTGTGGCTAGAGAGGTCTACAGACTAATCTCTATTATGTCACCTAAATGTTGATGGTATTTACTTGTGGCTGGGGAGGCCTACAGGTTAATCTCTATTATGTCACACAGCTATAATTTACTTGTGTTTGAAGAGGCTACAGCTGATCTCCATTATGGCACACATGATGGTGTAGCAGTGTATGTCCAGAATAGGGACTCCTGCACCAGTTTATTTTCCCTCTAAATCTAATATTTTTAAGTGTTGTCTTCTTAGTCGGGCTAGTGAATTAAATTAAGCAAATAAGAAGAAAAATTATGGAAGATAAAAGTTAAGCATAATTGGGTGACTTATTTTAAGAAATTGGTGAAATATAGGAAGAAAAGCATTTTGGACATTTTAGACATATGTTATAAATAATTTGATTTCTATAAAGTATGCATGCTATAAATATTTATAATTACTCTAAATAATTTATGTGAGCTAAAAATGATATCTAAAGACTTATAACTACCTTAAGGGTATCTTAGTAATTTGGCACCCAGTTGTATAATTGAAGTACATAATGAAGTAAAAATCAATTATTAAACTACACAAGTATGGAAATAATACAATGCCATGATTTAAATGCTTTAAGTTCACCATTGAGTATCTCGTATACTCAGCATAGCTATTTTGCTGTGCAGGTACACAACAATGGAATCCTACCACGTGATGCATGATGATAAGGGTTTAGAGGATACTAGTGAAGGATTATAAAGTAATTGTTGTACAATTTTGATATCCATGTACCTAGGTGGGAATTAGGTGGAAGTATGTATTTAAGCTATGGATATGTAATGTATATAAGTCAATATAACCTACTAATGTAAATAAAATAGTCCTATATGCTTTTCTTGTGAATGTATGTTTAGTTATGATGCGATGCATGCTTTTATCTAGGGCCTAAGGCTTGAGTTTGATGTGTGATTAAGTTGATGTTAAGCTGAGAATGGGGGACCAGATAGGTCTAGGAGTTGTGAAATATTTATAGAAGTGTTAAACAGACCTTTGAAGATTTTGGGATAGAACCTAGACAGTTATTATTCTGTTGGAATTTCTAAGATTTTGGAAATGACTTGTAATTATCTAAAAGTGGCATTTTTGTATGATACACCTTCAATGAGAATGTTGTAAACAAATGGGATGTGAATTTAGAAACAAAGTAAGTTTAACTGATGAAAGTAATTGGAGTAATAGGTATGGTACTAGTAACCTTAGAGTGCATGTATCACCTATGGGTTCTCCTAGGGGATCTAGTAAAGGTTGTCACATTTGGTGGTATCAGAGCCTAGGTTTAATAGTCCTCGGTAGAGTACATGCATATTAAATGTTTATGTTCTCAATTCCTCTGAACTGTTAAGGGGTTCGAGGCTACTAAGTTTTTCCTTTGCAATAAGCATATGGTTAAACATGCACTTGAAGGAGGGCCTAAAGAGGTGGCTAGTTTTACACTAACTACAATTCAAGGGGTGGGCAATGCATTTGTACCGAAACCTAGTGATGCAGCACAGCAGCCCCGACCACCAGGACCTTGTCAATAGTAGGCTGAATCATCACCTATCTTATTATAGCATATAGTAAATTTACTCTGACAAACTTCCACTGCTGCTGCTGCTCCACCACTACCTTCTCTTATACTAGTACCACCTCTACCACCAGTTTTTCCATAAAAGATTCCCTTAGATAGGTTATTGAAGATGGGAGATATTGATTTTTTAGGGAGGAGAGAGAATGATGCTACTAGAGCTAAATACCAACTGGAAAGAACCTTCAAAGTTCTGGAGTAGTTAAATTATACTGAGGTTGAGAATCAGCAATGTGCTACTTTTTTCTGGAAGAAAAAGCTAACAATTAGTGGAATACTACCAAGAGAAGAAAGACACAAGGAGAGCTAACCTAGGAATTTTTCCTAAAAGAGTTTAGGAAGAGATACATACTTGACTCATACAAAGATAAAAAGAGGTAAGAATTTTTAGATTTGAAGCAAGGAAAGAGAACACTATCAAAATATGAAAAGGATTTTACTAGACTCTTAAAGTACACTAAGGAATTTATTCCTAATGAGGAGGAGAAATGTAAGAGATTTTTTGTAGGATTGAATGTGGAGCTAAGGATGTAGATATCCCATATTAGAGATAGATTTTGCTATATTAGTATCAGTAGCATATGACATAGAGGAAATGGTATAAGAAAAAAGGGATCTCTTCTAAAAGAAGAGGTAATTTACTGTAGGATAGTCCAGTGTAGTATTAAGAGATGGGAAGAAGAGGAGAGAGGTCTAATCATAGACACAGTCTCAAACTAGGTCTCAGTATTAGATAGGATACTAGGGGTCGAGATAGGCATAGACACAGAGGTCAAAACAAGCTTAAACTATTAGACCTCGATTGCCTCCTCGAGTTAGTAATACTTTAACTATAGGGGGTAATAGAAATAGACCTCCCACATGGGTCACTTGTTAGAGAAGGCACTGGGTATAGTGTAGAACATATCAATGTGGGGAATGTTTTTAGTGTGGTTCTAGAGATCATTTAAAAAAGATTGTCCTCAGAGATTGATAAGGGGTAATCAGACTGAAACTCCTAATGTTACACCATAGAATAGAGGATAAAGATAGAACAGGGGTGAGCAGCCTAGTGCCAACTAAGGTACTAGATCAGAAGCTCGTGCTATAGTGAGGCAATATACTATGAGAGTGAAGGAAAAGGTTGTAGCATTAGATGTTGTTATTGGTACATTTTATTTATTTGATGTTCCAGTTTTAGCTTTAATTTATCCTTTTTCTACACATTCCTATGTATGCACTAAACAAGCATAGAATAGAGGACTAGAACTTAAAAATGTTGATGTTGATATTCGAGTTAGAAATCCTATAGGACAAAGTGTTGTTGTGAATAAGATATGTAGACAATGTCCTTTAGTGATTTAGGGATACAGCTTCTTAACTGACTTGATTGAATAACCTTTTAATGAATTTGATGTGATATTAGGAATGGACTAATTGATTGAACATCAGGCCATCATTGATTGTAGAAAAAATAAATTAACCCTTTAGGCTATAAAGGGACTAAAGTGAGAGTAGACATTGAGAGACATTTATCAAATAATCTCATTTATACTATTAAGGCACATAAACTCCTTTAGAAAGGCTGTGAGGCATACTTGGCCGATGTTATTAACATGATTGTTTCTAACTCTGAGCTTAAGCATATTCCTATGTATTTGAATTCCCTAATGTCTTTCCTAAAGAGTTGCAAGGTTTACCACCTTAGAGAGAGCTTGATTTTGTGATTGAGGTATGTCTTGGTATAACTCCAATATCCATTACTCCTTATAGAATGGTACTTACTGAGTTGAAGGAACTAAAGGTTTAATTATAAGAGTTGCTAGATAAAAGGTTTATCTGACCTAGTGTATCACCTTAGGGAGCATCTATACTATTTGTAAAGAAGAAAAACGAGTCGTTTAAGTTATTCATTGACTATAAGTAGCTGAATAGAATGATTGTGAATAATAAGTATCCATTGCCCATAATAGATGACCTCTTTGATCAGTTGAGATAGGTAGGTGTATTTTTTAAGATTGATTTGAGATATAGATACCATTAACTGAGGATTGAGGAAGCCGACATAACTAAAACTGCTTTTAGAACCTGGTACAGGCATTATGAGTTTTTGGTGATACCATTTGGGCTCACCAATGCTCTAATAGCTATCATGGGTCTCATGAATAGAGTGTTCCAACCTTACTTGGGTTAGTTGGTAGTGTTATTCATAGATGATATCTTGGTGTACTCTAAAAGCTAGGAAGAGCATGAACAACACCTGTAAGTGGTTTTGTAGACCCTAAGAGAGAAATAATTATATGCTAAACTCAGTAAATGTGAGTTTTGGCTAAGGATAGTTGCTTTTCTAGGCCCACATAGTTTCAACTGAGGGAATCAGAGTTGATCCTAGCAAGGTAAAAGCAGTGTTAGAATGGGAATCTCTTAGGAATGTCATAAAGGTCAAAAGTTCTCTAGGATTAGCTATTTATTAAAAGAGCTTTGTAAAAGGATTCTCTATTATTGCCACTCCTTTAACCCGATTAATTAAAAAGAATGTAAAGTTTGTATGGGATGATAAGTGTCAAGCCTATTTTGATAAGCTAAAACAAATGTTAATAGAGGATCCTATCCTAATTCAACTTGAATAGGGTAGGGATTTTGTGATATATAGTGATGCCTCACTAAATGGCTCAGGTTGTGTATTGATGCAAGATGGGAAAGTAGTAGCTTATGCTTTTAGGCAATTGAAGCCACATGAGAAAAACTATCCTACACATGATCTAGAGCTAGTTGCTATTATGTTAGCTTTGAAGATCTGGAGGCATTATCTATATGGTGAGACGTGTTATATATATACAGATCATAAAAGCTTGAAATACCTTCTTACATAAAAGGAATTAAACCTAAGTTAAAGAAGGTGGTTGGAATTACTTAAAAATTATGATTGCATCATTGATGATAACCTAGGAAAAACAAATGTTGTGGCTGATGCTTTAAGCAGAAAATTTATGGTGACCTTGAAAGCTGTGAATATCAAGTTAGAGTATACTTTAGAAAATGCTGTATTGGCTGAATTACAAGTGAGGCCATATTTTAGGCATCAGATCAAAGAGAATTAGATGAGAGATGAGTAAATGGTTCAGCTAATTAGTAAAGCTAAAGAGGGGAAGGCCATAGGGTTTGAGTTAACAGAGGATGGGCATCAGTACTATCAAAATAGGTTATGTGTACCTAGTATAGATGACTTGAGAATACAGATACGCAGAAAGGCACATGAAGCTCTTTATTCCATAAACCCAGGGAGCACGAAGATGTATTTGGGTCTGAAATCCTAGTATTGGCAACTTGGTAAAAATAAAGATGTAGCAAACTATGTTGTTAGGTGTTTGACATTCCAGCAAGTAAAAGTTGAGCATCAGGTTCCTTCTAGTTTGCTATATCCTATAGTAATATCAGAATGGAAATGGGAGGAGGTGACTATAGACTTTGTGATAGGGTTGCTTATGGCTAGAGGCAAGTGTGATACAGTGTGGACAACAGTGGATAGATTGACTAAGAAAACTTATTTTATCCCTATCATAATAGATTATTCTTTAGAAAAGTTGGCTAAAATATATGCAGATGCTATAGTCAGAATGCATGGTATGTTAGTGACTATCATTTTTGACATATATCCTTACTTTACTTCTAGATTTTGGATGATAGTCAGATTGTATGGTGTGCTAGTGACTATCATTTCTAATAGAGATCCTCACTTTACTTCTAGATTTTAGAGGAAGTTACAGGAGGCATTAGGTACTAGAGTGGCTTATAGCTTAGCATTTAATCCTAAGACTGACAGACAGTTAGAGAGGGTGATATAGATATTAGAAGATATGCTATGAGGCTATGCTATTAAGTTTAAGGGTAGCTAGGATCAGTACTTATCCTTGGCAGAGTTTGTCTATAATAATAGCTACTAGTCAAGTTTGAGAATGGCACTATATGAGGTACTGTATGGTAGACAATGCAAAACTCCCTTGTGTTGGAGTGAGGTTAGGAAAAGAAAGATTGCTGGTGTTGAATTGATTCGAGATGCTAAAGAGAAAGCAAAGATAGTCAGAGAAAGGTTGAAGGTAGCAGGTGATAGACTAAAGTCATATGTTGACCTGAAGTAGAAAGACATTGAATATGTAGTGTGTGATAAGGTATTCCTAAAGGTTTCTCATTGGAAGAAAATTTTGAGGTTTTGTAAAAAGGGGAAACTGAATACCCAGATTATCAGGCCATATGAGATCACCAAGAGGGTTAGACCTTTGGCATATAGACGGGCATTACCCCCTAAGTTATAGTAGATCCATGATGTATTCCATGTTTCCATGCTCAGGAGGTACAAATTGGATCTTTTACATATGATTCCAATGTCAAATATTGAGGTGCAGCTTGATTTAAGTTATAAAGAGGAACCACTACAGATTTTGGCTTGAAAGGTGAAAAAATTTCAAAATAAATCCATACCACTAGTTAAGCAGTTATGGAGGTAACACAATATAGAAGAGGCTACTTGGGAACTAGAAGAGTTACTGAAAGCTCAATACCTACAATTATTTTCTTAAGGAAATTTTGAGGATAAAATTTATTCAAGAGGGTAAGAAATGTAACACTTGTGATTTGAGGCTTTATAAATAGTGCCATAAGATTCGGGAAGTGTTCCTAGGTTGTCAGGTTATTTGCATGTAGATCGAGGTAGTGGCACTAGTCATGAAACTTCAAAGGACTTTAAGTTGATGAAAAAATTAAAATTTAAAAATTTAGCAGAGCCAATAATTTATTTTAAGTAGTAAGGAATTTATTTATGTAGTAAAAATTTTTAAGGCTGAGATTGACCTAGGATATGCTCGGACGGACCCAAAAATATTAGACTCTAAAGCTCAAAAATTCCACTGAGACCACTGGTGAAAGAAATTTTGAAATCGAAGGTCATTTGCAAATTCTCAATTTTTTTGAGGTTGGCATGCAAATTGATGTAGTATGAAAAACTATCTTATCTAGCCACAAAAATTTACAAGTAAATAAAGGGGATTAAAATATGAATTTTAAAATGAACGATATAATTTTCTAAGGTCCAAGTGATTTACTAAGAATTTTCAAAGTTTGCAAAAAAATTAGGATGGTTTGAGATTTTCAGGACCACCCTTGACATGTCAAAGTAAACCCTACCTCATGCCAAGTGGTAAAGTTCCCTTGACAAGTGGATTTCCACTTGGATGAAGGATTTCCTTCCTCCTTTTTCTCCTTGCTGTTGTTGACACCAAGTAGAGGGAAGAATAGCCATAACTTTATCATTTCTTGACCAAATTGAGTGATTACAATTGCTAAATTTTCTCCTATGTGTAAGGAACCATGAAGAAATAGAATCAAATAGAAAGGAGTGTTCATTTAGGAGATAAAAATCATCAAATTTGACTAATTTAGAGCATTCCATAATAGTAACCTTGAGGTGAGTCTTCGCTGATTCTCCTCTTTTTTCTTGGGTTTTTTTGCTACTAATTGATGCTAGAACCCACCTATCATCTATGTGATCATGTGTGTGAGGTTTTGGTGGCCATTGAAGGGCAGCTTAAAGGCCACAAAGGAAGGGGAAGCTCACTATGAAAGCTAGCAGGATTGGTGTACTTAAGGAATCAAAGGGCTTCCTTCACAAGTAAGTGAACTTCAAGCTTTTTCTTCATGTTTTAAGGTGCCTAGGATGATGAATATTGGTTGGGAATGGCTGGAATATTGAGCTTAGAATTAATTTCTTCTTTGGTAGCACTATGAAAGTGAGAACTTAGTGGATTTGGGAGTTATGTTTCAAAGAACTTGCAAAGTTAGCATCACATGCTTGTGAATTTTGATGTGCATGGTTATTTGGATGAGAAGTTTATAGCATAAAATATAAATTACAAATTTCTTGGCATGCTAGGATGAAAACTATGGCAATTGTGAGTGGAAATCATCATAAATTAGGATTTTCTTACTTGTACCTAAGAGCTTCCATGAGGGAGTTCTAGGAGTGATGTTTTGTAACATACCAATATTGGCTTAAAATTAGGTCCATATGAGTATAATTATGTTCATGGCATGTATGCATGGATGAATATTGATCTCATGTGAAACAAAATGGAATTTTGTGTCTTTTTTCCCTTAGTACCCGAGAGCTTGATAATGGCATGATGGTATGAAACATAAGCTTGTCAAAATGTTAGGCAAGTGAATTATAATGGGTATATAATTGGCATAAAATGAGTATGAAATTAAACAAAGTATATGACATACTAATATGATAAAATATAACATGAAAATATGTCTTTGAAATGGCTAAAAAAGTTAAGCTAAAGCATGTAGCAATGGCTTAAAATAAGTACCTAAAAAGTGGCTTGAAGTGTGCTATGTAAATACATTTTTTTACTTGTGCCTTTTTGGGCTAGATTTAAGACCTTTGTATGAATGGATTTTATGCCTATGGTTTGGCCTTGGAATTAGCCTAGATGTGTTTGGCTTCGTGCCTAGGATTGTGTTGAAAAAAGATGCTGAAAATTATGTTAAACTTGGACATAAAATAGTCCCAAAATTTGACTTGAAAAGTGGTCAAAATAACCTGTAACTGTCCAGTTGACCAATACCTGAACCAAAAATGTCATTGGACAAAAAGTGTTAACTTTTTTAGTATTAATGCCATGATAAATCATAACATATTAATCCTTGAATTTTGGTAATAGCAGAATTAAATATTATTTTGGAATTTTTACTCGGTAGAGCTAAAATGTGGCTATACCAAACCGACTAAAAAATAAAGTATGTGATAAAAATTTTAACTGTCTATTTTTGGAACATAAATATTATAAGAAAATTTTGTATTAAAAATTGAACTTAAAATGAGCTACTTGGCCCATTAGTCAAACACCAACAAATGGGTTGAACGGTTAACTTAGGATTTTATAGCTACTAGTTGTCTGATATTCAGGCAATAATTTTATTAGTTGCTGGAGAGGTTTATAGATTGATCTCCATTATGTCACCCAAATGTTGATGATATTTATTAGTGGCTAGAGAGGTCTACGGACTAATCTCTATTATGTCACCCGGTTATTTATGATATTTACTTATAGCTAGGGAGGCCTATAGGCTGATCTCTATTATGGCACACATGCCGATGTAGTGGCATAGATCAAGAATAGGGATCATTGCATTAATTTATTTTCCCTATAGGTCTAGTGTTTTTAAGTGTCGTCTTTTTAGTTAAGTTAGTGAATTAAATTAAGTAAATAAGTTGAATAATTATAAAAGATAAAATTGAAGATAATTGGGAGACTTTTTTTGAGAAATTGGTGAAATATAGGAAAAAAAGGCATTTTGGACATTTTAGACATATGTTATAAATAAATTGATTTTCTATAAAGTATGCATGCTATAAATAATTATAATTACTCTAAATAATTTATATAAGTCAAAAATGATATTTCAGGACTTATAATTGCCTTAGGGATATTTTAGTAATTTGGCACCTTGTTGTATAATTGATGTACATAATGAAGTAAAAATAAGTTATTAAACTACATAGGCATGGAACTAATACAATGCCATGAATTAAATGCTTTGAGTTCACCACTGAGTATCTCATATACTCAACATACCTATTTTGGTGTATAGGCACTAAATAGTGAAATCTTACCTCATGAAGCATGATGATTAGAGTTTAAAGGATACTAGTGAAGGATTATAAAGTAATTATTATACATTTTTGATATCCATGTACCTAGGTGGGAATTAGTTCGAAGTATGTATTTAAGCTATGGATATGTAACATATATAAGTCAATGTAACCTGTTGATGTAAATAAAATAGTCTAATATGCTTTTCTTATGAATGTATGTTAAGTTATGATTTGTGATGTTAATATGGGCTTGAGGCTTTATATATATACATGCTTTTATCTGTGGCCTACAGCCTGAGTTTGATGTGTGATTAAGTTGATGTTAGGCTAAGAATGGGGGATCAAATTGGTCCAGGAGTTGTGAATTATTTATAGAAGTGTTAAATAGGCCTTTGAAAATTTTGGGATAGAACCCGAACAACCATTGCGTAGTCAAAATTTCTAAGTTTTTGGAATGACCTATAATTATCTAAAAGTGGCATTTTTATATGATACACCTTAAATGAGAATGTTGTAAATAAATGGGAAGTGAATTTGGAAACAAAGTAAGTTTAAATGATCAAAGTAATGGTAGTAATTGGTATGGTACTAGTGACTTAGGATTGCGTGCATCACCTTTGGGGTCTCATAGGGAATCTAATAAGGGATGTCAAAGAAACATATGTTATTATACTCACTATAGTGTATAACTGAGTATGTGTATATTTTTGAATGATATATGAGAACTTTATGCATATGGTTTATTTTAATTATGTTAAGAGCTATTATGTTATGATTACAAATATAATGTGTCTTGTTTGCATTTTTAAGGAAAGTATGTGTATAAAAAATGCATAATGATGTGAGATTCTTGATGTATGCATATGTGTGATGGTAAATAATTCACTTGATAGATATTGCATAAATGTGTGCTTAATCTACCATATTCAAGAAAAAGTGGTTACACCACTAATTGAAAGCTTAACGCATTGGTTGTTTGCGATGCATAGGTATTAGAGCAACATATTATAGTTAAAGCTTTTACCCCATAGGAGATCACAAAAACTACCTTTCTAGGGTACTTTTTGTTTCATTTTGTAAAATGATGATGATACAAACATAGATAGTGATGCTCTTGTGATTTTAGAGGGATTAGGCCAAATTTGTAAACATAAGTCGATATAGATAATGGGTTTCTAGGGCCCGCATATTTAGATTGCCTAATGATAAAGATAGGACCAAAAATCTTGATAAATAGGGATGTTAATATCCAGTTCTAAGATCTCAAAGTGTTCTTTAAAAATTTTTCCTTTAAGTCTTTGTTGGACCTAAAAAATCTCATGGTACGACTCCAAATGCGAGAAAAATAGGTGTCTATGGTGGGTTCAAGAAAAAATCAATGTTATGCACCTATTGGTGACAAAACATCCATTTCTACAAGAAAAATGGTCATTTTAATGAAAACAACCATTTCACCTACCAAAATGACCATTTTTCACCAAAATTACCATTTTAAGGGGAAAATGGCCGTTTTGAGAAAATGGTCGTTTTACCCTAAAAACGGCTGTTTTTGCCTCCAAAATAGCAATTTTTTTTACCTTGAAGTTTGTGTATAAAAACTAAAAGTTAATTTTCCAAAAGGGGAGGACTTTTCTCGATATATGTGCACTAAAAGCTTAAAAAACATTTTCCAAGCACCATTTTCATATTTCTTGAAGGTTTTCTACACAATTTTTCAACATTTTTGAGATCTTTTCTAAAGGTGGTTTATACACAGTGGGTCGACCAACCTTTCTCCTTTTTCTTTTATTTTTCCTTCTTTTTCTTTTATCCATATATCAATTACATGTGATAATTTATTATTTGTATATCATTGTAGTACTTATTTGATTATTTATTTCATTTTATTTCTATTCATGTTTTTATTATTTAATAATCTAACGTTGTAAATTTGCTATGATACGAGTTGTTTGATTTATTGGGTCTTGATTAACCTTTCTTTCTTCTATTTCATTAAACATTAGGGAAGTAGCCTTTTGCCATCCTTTTATTTTTATTTCTTCCTCATTGCTATTGTTTTTATTTTACTCTTTATTTCCTTCTGCTTATTCTCTTTATTATTGTTCATTTTATTTATTTACACAGTATTTTAGGATATTCCAAATGTAATTTTATTTTTATTCGGTTAGAATGTATTTTAGATAATTTCCATGTAATCTATTTTTTATCATTTCCCTGTATATTTTATGAATGTTGCAATAGGTAAAAAATGATTTTTACACATTATAAAAATAATCAAAATCATTTTATACCTAAATAATAATTATTTTTTAAATAAAATGGGTTTTGCTTTTTCCTTAATAAAAGTCATAATAATTAAATCTATTTTCTAAAAATGACATGTTAGAACTAAAGTTCTCGAGACAATTAATTACTTGATTTTATATATGATATTTTAATTTTAAGCACTTTATTTATTTATGTAAATATGTTTTGTTATTCCTTTTTTGTGAATATGTGATTTATTTTAATTGTAAAACCCGCTTAAGAAAAGGATAATATTATACATTCAAATCAAAATTCCATATTTACTTAGGGAACAAATAAGAATAGGGTTTCGAACCACTCTAGTTTTAGCCCTACATGGTATATCCCAACATCGGTTCGATGGTGACTCTTACCTTATGGTTCCCAACTCGCTCTTTTTAGGCTAATCAAATAGGAACAACTTAGGATTCATCTAATTTCCTTCTTATCTTTAGGAATCATAGAGTGAGATTTAGGTTGAGCCTTTGGTGGTTTTGATTTAATCAGCCCTAAAAAGGAAGGGGCATAAACTATGGTGACACCACTGGGGACATCATGAGAGCATGCTCTGAAAGTACCTTAAATTAATATGGAACTTCATGTTTTGAAATTATAATATTATTCTATTTCAAAGTTACATTACATGCTAGAGCCTTAGAATAAGTTATGTATCCCTTTTTACCCTGATGTCATTTCAAAGCACGAACCCAATTTCACTCAAATTGGAAGATTGTTAGAAGTGGCATCAAATCCAAGCCTCATACCTATACAGTATATGAAATGGTGAACCAATTGGTTATATGCTAATGATGAGATAAACCCATTATAAAGGGACCATGCTTCGAAGACCATAACTTGCATGACCTAACCGTGAGCCTATGTAATGACCAATAGCAACTTCCCCTAGATACCTTGGTTAATGATGCATTGTGTGCTATGTGGGCTAATATATGTGAAATATGGCTTAGTCAACTTGAAATGCTATTGAATCCATTGGGCCTTTCTAAATGGAATGGGTCGGACCCTGTATTTTGGCTTCACTAAACATATTTAACATATATGGGCCAAATATCTTGTATACGCTCTTTTAAATATGAGAGAAATAATGTTCAGCTATCTATTATTCATTATTCAAACCTATTAGGGCCCTTGAAGTCCTATAGGTAAGCCCTCTTAAGAAAGAGCACATGGACCTCAAGTGTAAGAAGTGATAGGGTTAGAAGGTTTTTTTTTTTACTTGTGTTTGACTTTGTATTCACTAATATGTATCTTTCTTACTTTCATGCATATATTTATAATATTGTAAAACCATATCATTGTGAAAGCCCATTATTTTCAACCATGTATAGCCAAACCAGTTTGCACACATGTATATATACATACATGTATAAGTAACCTTTTGTCTATATATAGCATATATCTCCATACTAATGCCATTCATACATGCATCAACATATGCCAAATAGATTTTCATAGGTTCACTCATGCAATCATTAAGTATACATAGCCCTTTAGACATAGATACAATATATTTTGACATGTATCATATTAGTGCCTAGTAGTTTTGAACATGCATATAGTTTCTATCATGCATTATGGCTCATTTTATATAAACATGCAACATGCTAGTCCATGTATAATAATGTAATCATAGCATAAATCATCCATTATAAAAGATCATCCATACATGTATACACTTGGCATCCTATCATGTCATACACTTATCACACATAACCACCAACTTAGTATATTTTATATCCACCATGCATCACACCATATAGAAATATATTTGATACATCCTCATCTAGTGAATTATGTATATATACATTCTATAACACTGTATAATTCTTGACATCACTATGTATACGTCGTCATGCATCTACATTTCATTGATTTTAAGTACACATCTATAAGTCATTCTTACCACCATCCAATAGTCACTAATTATGATAGAATCTCATTTTATCTACACTAGTTATATAACAACCATGCATTACATTAATTGTTTGTACAACTATTGAATATAATGCCATTTCATGTAAGTGTTGTATATATATATCTTTATCCCTATTTACTCTTTACCAATTCATTTTACTCATATATACATCAATGTATACATTAAGTAGGCCCTTATACATATTTTGGCATTAGGTACATTACATGTAATGCATATCAAGTTGCATACATGCATTATGTCTTGAAGAATTTCATTGCATCACACTCATTTCATGCTTAGGAACTTAAAAATCATCCACCATCCATGTAAATTTACATTATAGTGGTTAATCATGCATATATATACATTAATAGCATATACATCATCATCTTTTTGGTCAATTAGGCAAAAACATGCATCACACTTATTCATTTCTTCTTATGCACAACATGCATCATATAGTATTGTAGACATACATATTACAACAAGTTATGCATCATAACATATACATCACTAAATGTGCATTACATCATGCATAAGGTACATAAGTAAAAGCTCTCTTTATCAACTAGGCATACACAACACATACTTAAGCAAATGTAGGAAACGCATTAATACATTCATGTATCATACTACTTGGATCATGCATCATAAACACATATGTTAGGAATCATATGTCATGATAATTGTTTGTGTATGTGTCCTTTTAGATCATTCTTTTCTCAGACTCATTAACCAACCCACCACTACTTCCCCATCCAAAGGATCATCTCACTTCTACCCCTATCTAACTTCTACCCTTAACTTTAGCTGATGATCGAGATAGCCCTATATCCTGAATGGAATTAATCATTACATTATATCACTTTGGACAAGAAATGCTAGCAATTACCTTAGTGGCATTATCTAGGAATGATTTTAAGGCTAAGAAGAGAGATCAAGATACTCCTCTCACACATAAAGAATTCATTAAGGCTCTTATAGTTTTTA
>CANXYI011264533.1:0-10001 GCA_948208565.1 Hura crepitans | reverse complement strand
ATGGATACATGCACCACTAATATGATGAGATACTTTGACTAACATAGATTATGAATCCATATGAAGATCTCATGGTGAGTCTTCGATGTTCTTACTTTCTAAGTAAGCATCCACATGTTAACTCTAAACATCTCTATGATTATAGCTTAATCCAATTAAGAGGTATAACATGTGCTGATTCATCCATATTAATAATGTCACACCTTATTAATACTATGTTCAGGGATATTTAGGTATATCACGTTTGCAAGCAATAAGAATCTCACATCATGAAACTTCATGATTTCCTTTACACTGTGATTTTATACTAGGGACTTTATAATATGCTTTAAGACACTACAAACAATTATAAGTAATATATAAAAGTACCATGATATAAAGAGAAATGCCTTTTACATTAATTCATAAGGTTTAAACATAAGAATATAAACCTATTACATAAACTCTAAGGCATAGATCTCACAATCTCCCACTTGCACTAGAGCCAATCACCTATGTACTTAATGCCTATTGCATTTACATGTTAATCAAACTTCCTTTGTGATAGTGCATTTGTGAGAGGATTAGCTATGTTCCAATCTATGAGGACCATTTTAATTTTCACATCCTCTTCACTGATGATCTCTTTGATCAGGTGGTAGCATTAAAGATTATGTTTGGATCACTGATGAGACTGTGGTTCTCAAGCTTGTGCAATAGCCCCATTATTATCATAATACAAAGGTATTGGATCGACAATACTTAAAACCACTTCAAGTGTATAATTGATCTTTAAAATCTAAATGACTTCCTTAGTTGCATTAGAAGTTGCTATGTACTTAACTTTAGTGGCAAAATCCACAGTTGTATCTTGTTGGAACTCTTTCAAATAACTGCTCCTTTGCATATAATGTATACATATCCAAATTGAGATTTATAGTTATCCTTATCAAATTTAAAATTGGCATCAATATGTCTACTAACATATAGATCTCTTTTTCCATAAATCAAGAATAAATCCCTAATCTTTCTCAAGTACATAAGGATATTCTTCATTGCTACCCAATTTTTTTAACATAATTGGATTGGAATCTACTTATGATACTCAGAGCAAATGCTATATGGAGTCTTGCATATAGCATAACATACATAATAGATCCTATAATTGAAGCATATGGAATCTTACTCATATGCTTTCTCTCCTTTTATACCTTAGAAGACATAGATTTAAAAAGGTGTTTCCCATTAAACATCGAAATAAAACTTTTCTTGGAGAGATCTATGCTAAACATCTTTAGTATTTTATCTATATATGTAGAATATGCAAGAAAAAATAACCTTTTGGATCTATCTCTATAGATCCTAATCCCTAATTTATTGGTTGCTTCTCCAAGGTCTTTCATAGATAACTATTTACTCAATCATATCTTGACTAATTGGAGGATAGAGACATCATTTACTATTAGTAGTATGTTATCTACATACAACTCAAGAAAAATAATTACACTCCTATTGACCTTTTTGTAATCACATGGTTTAAGCAAACTCTTTGATTGTCTCATTAAAATGGATGTTCTAGCTCATAAAAGGTCACTTCAATCCATAATTGGACCCTTGAATATTATAGACCTATTTGCCATCTATGGATGTAAAACCTTTAGGTTGTGTCATATACATTTCCTCTAACAAATTTTTGTTAAGGAAAGTCATATTTATGTCCATTTGCCAAATCTCATAATCTTAATGAGGAGCTATGGCAAGTAGAATTTGAATGGATTTAAGCATTGCAACTGGAGAAAATATTTCATAAAAGTCAATCCCTTATCTTTAATGATAGCCTTCCTTTATAAATCGAGCTTTATAGTTAATCATATTACCTTTCATATCGATCTTCTTCATAAAGACCCATTTGCACCTAATAGGTTTTATCTCTTTAAGTGGATCAATTAAGGTGCATACCTAGTTATCATATATATAATTCAATTTGGATTTTTTTGCCTTAAGCTATGAATCTAATTTTGAACTCTTCAGAACCTTCTCATAACTTATGGGCTTAAAGTCCTCCACTATGGTTTCTTCCTTGTCCTGGTCCACAAAAAATCCAAATATCTCTTAAACAGTCCTAACCCTAGTAGATTGTCTAAGAACTTGTGTTTTAATGAGTTTATTTATTATTTAATCACTTTGAGCAATAGAATAAGGACTAGTTGATTGATCTGCCTCTATTTGTGTATCTTTAAATTCATCATGTTTAACTTTACTCTTAGTGTCTTTCATCAGAAACTCTTTCTCTAGAAATACTGCATACTTTAAAACAAACACCTTTTGTTCCAATGGATGATAGAAGTAGCATCCTAAAGTTTCCTTTGGATACCCCACAAATAAACATCTATTAGACTTAGCTTCAAGCTTATATGTCATTATTCTTTTAACAAATGCAAGGCATCCCCATACCATGATATGTGAAAGAATAGGTTTCTTGCTATACCATATCTCATATGTATGTAATATTAACCGACTTTGATGGAAGTCTATTTGAAAGATAAATAGTTATTTCTAGTGCATAACTACGAAAAGATCTATGCTACTCTATAAAGCTTATTATGGATCGAACCATGTCCAACAGGTTTTGATTTCTGCTTTAAGATACACCATTGTGTTATGGCATGAATAAAGGAGTTTATTGAGATAATATGCCATTATCTCTTAGAAAACTCTAAAATTCATGACATAAGTATTCTCCACCTCAATTTATTTCGTGCATTTTAATACATTTGCCAAGCTATTTCTTAACTTCATTTTTGAATTCTTTGAACTTTTTAAAGTTTTCAAATTTGTACTTTATCAAGTACACATACTAATATCTAGAATAATCATTGATAAAGGCAATGAAATGGAGAAACCCACCTCTTACATGTGTGGTCATATGTCTACATACATCTATATGTATAAGGTCTAAAAGCCCACTAGCACATTCACATTTTCTAGTAAAAGGTGTCTTTGTTATTTTGCCTAATAAACAAGACTCACAATTTTCAATTGATTCATAATCAAATGAACTTAAGTCACTAGGCTTGTGTAACTTAAAAATGTGCTTCTCATTATTATGCCCTAAATGATAGTGCCACGGGAAAGATTGTTTAAGGTTATCCACCTTTTTTATCTCTTGGTATTGATATTATAGTGTTCCTTTTGATTACCATAAAAACAAATTCTATTGACATTAAATCTAAAAGAATGTAAAACATTATCTTAATAAACTAAGCAACCTTGCTCTTATTAATGTTAATATCAAAATCTTATTCAGTAAGACAAGATAAAGAAATAATATTTTTGTTTATGTAATAAATGAAATAATAATTATCAAGTACCAATACAAGTTTCAAAGGCAAATACAAATGATATTTTCCTATAGCTAATGTAGCAACTCTTGTTTTATTTGTAACCCATAGGTCCATATCACCCTTACTTGTTTTAATCTCAATAATATTAATACATGTAGTTAAAGCATCACATGCTCTTTCTTCATTGCAAACATAAAGTAAGATTTGCAATTTCTGCTTTTGGGACTAGTCACTTTCCACTTCCATGGGCTTTTAGCTAATTAGACTATAATTTTTGTTCCTAATAGAAAAAGTCTTAATAAGATTTACCATATTTTTGTGAGTATAAATTAACTCTTAATTGTAATATATCATAGAATTATGGAATTGAAATTGAAGCTTAACACTTTTAACTCTTTAAATGTCCTTTATTATTTTCAAATGAAATAATGTCTTAGATATCACATATCTTTTATTTCATAAGATGATATTTAATGATCTAAGCATCACATGCCTATATTCATTCCAAATCTAAGAGACATAAAGCCAATCATATTGCCATCCCTAGGTGCTTTTGAAAAAGCTTCCAACTCTTAGTTAGAATTTTTATCAATAAAATGAGGTGGAAATATATACATCAACACATATCTTTTATCCAAATTTTGAGAACTATTCTTATATTTTAGAGTCATTCCAATTGATATTGGTGCAAATTCAAGTTGGAAGACATTATAATAATGATGTATGTGAAAATGAAAACATGTTAGAGTATGATAATGTATATATATGCAACAATCTTAAGGTCTTTAAAATTACACATTACTCCTACTACTTTATTACAAACTAATAGCCCTTTCTAATGGCGTAATGCCTATAAGTCGAGGATCTATGAATAGTAACCTTGAGGCCAAAAAGTGTTCCTAGAGTGCTAAGTCACCTTCACGAGGCTCAAGGTAAGGGTATTGGTCATGAAACTTTGAGAGGCCATAAAATGATGAAATTAACTTAATTTAAAGTTTTAGTAGAACCAATAGCTCTCACTAATGGCATAATGCATATAAGTCGAGGCTCTATAAATAGTACCATTGAGGCTAAAAAGTGTTCCTAAAGTGCCAAGTCACCTTCACGAGGCTCGAGGCAAGGGTATTGGTCATGAAACTTTGAGGGGCTATAAAATGATGAAATTGACTTAATTTAAAGTTTTAGTAGAACCAATAAATTATTTTAGGCTATAATTTAGTGGGCTATAAGCTCAAATGAAGTCAAGCTAGGAATGACTTAGGATATGCCTAGACATACCTGAAAATGCCATACTATGAAGGTTAAAAATTCCTTTGAGTCCATTGGTGAAAGAATTTTTGAATTCTGAGGTCATTTGTAAATTTTCATAATTTTAGGGTTTAGCATGTAAATCAAGGCAGTTGGTTAATTGTACTATTGGTGGAATTTGGCCGTGAAATTTTATAAGCCTCTAAATGGGACTAATTGAGGATTTTTAAAATAAACATGATAATTTTAGAGGTCCGAGTAATTTTTTAAAAATCCTCGAAATTTTAGTCAAAATTTAGATTTTTTAGGTTTTTTGGGTGGCATGTGTGCCTCACCCATGCCACCTCAGCTAATATATAAGGCCCAAGGTGACACCTAAGTGGCCACTTGGCCACATCCACTCATCTCTTCCCTTCTCCTTTTTCTTTCTTCCCTTTGCTATCCAATGCCATTTTCAACTTTAAACCACCATTTTCATTCCTTTAACCAAGTTTCCCTTACCTATTGCTACCATAAATCCTATGATTATGTTATAAATTGATTTATAAAGGTTTTGGAAGCCATAAGAGTGGCTAGAGCTCAAGAAAATTGAAGGAAGCTAAGGCATTCATTAAAGATGTCTAAAAGGGAAACTCTTGATGTGTAAGTATTTTAGCACTTTTTAATTTATTTCTTACAAAATTAATAATTCTAAGAACACTTATATAATTGGAATTTAATTTAGAGGTGTGTGCGATTTTTCGTGAATTTTTCAAGGGATATTAGCGTGTATGGAGACCAAGGAATAAAGTGAGGTGTTGGTGAGTTCTTTTAAGCTTGAATTGTGGAATTCAACTCCTTAGATAAGGAGGCAAGTGAATTTAAAGTAATTAAAGCATGTGTGATGAAATTGTTATGACCTAAGCTTAGAATTCTTTTATGGAAGTAGTAGAAAGTGTGGTTAATATGAATGAGTTGATGGATTAGGCATGTAATTAGACTAATTTATATAGAATGAGTGCTTGGGATTGTAATTAGGTGGATAACATACATGGAAAGGCAAGTTTCCCTTTTGGTAGAGAGCTTTATATAAGAGTGTGTATGTGTGCATAACTTGCTATGGTGTTATGGCATGATATTTAAGGTATTTGGCATGAATAATGCTTAAATTATAGGTGTAGGTAGTGAGAATTGCAAGCTTTAGTGTGTGCTTCCTTTTGGTCGAGAGGTTCCTTGGTGGGTATGCTAAGTGTATAGCATGTGTGATTGGCATATTGTATGGAATAATGCTTGCTAAGGATGATGTGATAGGCATAGGTGAAGTGATAGGTGAAATAAAGATTGTGTAAGTGTGTGTGTATTGTGGTCGAGGCATGATTATAGTGTATGTTGGCTTAGTTGCATGGCAAAGGCAAAATATGTGTGTGGGCATACTTATGTGATGTGTAAATAAGTATATGTGTGCCTAAATGTGATTGCAAGCATGTGTAAGGCAAATTAAGGCTTTTAGCCTAGAGCTTTGCAAGGTAAATTGCCATGAAAATGAGGTATGGCCTAACTACCACATGTGTGTATAATGGCATAAATGTGCCAATATTCATATATCATGATTTAGGTGAATATGGATGTTTAGTATGGCATGAAAAGAATAACACATGGGACACTTTTGAAGAATGGAAAATGATTAAAAAATGAACTTGAAAGTGGCTTAAAAAGGCATGAAAAATGGACTTATTTTAGGCATGAAAGTGTACCTTAAAGTGACCTAACATATGATGTTTATGTACCTTGGCATGTAAGCCATTTGCATGGCAAATTGATATCCTTATTTGATGTTAGCTTTAAGCCTATAGAAATGTATTATTGTTGGTGTAGTTGGCCCTAAAAAATTACCTACAATGAACCTAAAACGGCTATTGCAAATAGGTAAAATGATCTATAACTATCCTATTAAAAATGATTTTGGGACTATAATTAAAATAATTGTTTAACATGTGAATAATTGAGCCAAAATAATGGGCTAGACTAGATTTAATATGCTTGTAATTATGCCTTTAGAAATTAGTTAAAATGTTATAGCAAATTTTTCCTGTAATTGCTCGGCATGGCTAAAAATAACTTGTAATTGTCCACGTCAAAAATTAACTGTTTGATAAAAATTTAACTATCTTTTTGTCAACTTTTAATATTATAAAAAGGTGATAAATAAAGAAATAAACTTAAAATGAAGTCACATGGCCCATCAGTTAGGCACTAACTGGATGGGTTGACCGGTTAACTTAGGGATTAGCAGTTGCTAGACTGTCTGTTTATTAGACTGAGCTAGTGCAGTGGTTGAGGTTCATAATTCAGCCATTGCACTAGTTTGTAGTGTAGACACTCTTCATTATTGACTGTATATTAGACTATGCCAATGCAACAGTGAAGGTCCTTAGAGGGGTTGCTACATTAGTATACTGGGCAGACCCGGAGTAATTATTTGACATGATCAATGCCCTTAGGAGGTCTACGAACTAATCCCTATGCATAGCTACTCAGTATTTTTGCCCTTTGATAGCTTCCTATGAACTGTTTCCTATGGCTATATTAGGCCGATGCAGCGGTTAGGGTAAAAAATATAGGCTACACATTTTTTTAGTTTCCTCCTCATCTAGTGTCTGTAAGTGTCATCTATCTAGTCGGGCCTATGAAAAGGACTTGAAATAGAGAGAAATGTAAATTTAAAATAATTAATGATAATTTCTGACTAAAATTTTAAATAAATATACCCCAATGGCATTTTGATAATTTTTAAGAAAATATGACATATCTTCTTAATGGCATTAATCATCTAGCATATTACTCACACAGTTCACCTAGACTATTATTTTATGCCTACTTGTGTATAATAATGCATATTCCTTGTTTTAACTGGTTTAGATTCACTACTGAGTTTTATACTCATCGTACCTGTGTTATGGTGTGTAGGTAACAAGGATAAGCAGGCTAGCCTCGGTGATTGTGCAGTGTAACCATTCAAGTGTTAAAGGGTGAAAGGAGTTATTTTTTTTCTTTTTAGTAGTGGCACTCGAATAAATCATGTAGGTTTAGGTTAGCATGCTTAAAAGCTGCTATGTCTGTATATAAAACATATGTATGATGTATATAAGCAGGTGTTATGTTTGTTTAGTTTGCTTATAGTTTAATAACTATGGGCTTGAGGCCCTATGTGTATGTTTTTGATATGTGTCTAATGTGTGCTGATGTTGATTGAGGGACCAAAAGGGTTCAAATGGAGGATTATCGATTGTTTACCTATAAAAGTGCTTTGAACAGGTGGAAAATTTTTTGGTATGTCACTCGGATAGCCATTATGCTACCTAAATTTCTATGACCTAGAAAGTGTCTGTAAATGAGCTTTCTAATTCTATCAGACCATGTATGAATATGATTGAGGATTAAATTAGACATCTAAGTGAAACCTAATGGAATTCTAGAATAGTATATAAGTGTTAAGGAAGCAATGTTAGGATGGATAACCTAGCGGGAAGTGCATCACCTATCAGATTTCTTCAGGAATCTGATAGGGGGTGTCACAAATTGATACTAGAAAACCAATTGGAAGCTTTCCTAGGGGGTTAATAACCATTTTGGCTAAGGTAAAAGCCTTAAGTATGCTCAACAAGCTTAACTGTTAACTGAATGGTAGGCATCATATGCCAATTACATCATATGCAACTACTGATCATTGGATCATCAACACTTGTCACATATGTGTTATATACATATTTCCCCAATCTTGCTCTTGATTATTAGCCTTAAGTATGTGCAAAAAACTAATAATCATGTTATGATAGACCTATTAATGTGATTTAAACATATCAATATAGCATGGGCTAGAGTATTCTCAACAACCTAGTACAAAAAAAACTCTAGTTCAACTCGTATTAACATAAGGCTTACAAGTTTTATATTGTTAAGGGATTTCATCCAATTGAGTCTCAAAAATGTTTTATACTTTAGTATACCTATGCAAAGGGATATTACATGCATTAGCATGCACAAGCATATTTAATCACATTAAATATACTATATAGCTATAGACTATTACTTCATTGATTTCTTTTAGCCAAAGGAAACCAATTTAGGCCAGACCTTATTTAGTTATACATTAATTACAAACCTAATAAGAATTAAAAAAAACATTTTTATCTATTTCTTTTTGGTCCTTCTAGGTGGGCCTTCATCTTTATTTTTTCTATTTGTGTTTCTTTTCTTAATATTACCCTATGTAATTTAATTACATATCATATAAATTAGAAGATCTCACATTACATATGAGGGGAATTAGATGAGAAGGGAAATATAATAGAGAAATAAGAGAAAAAGGCTGAGACACTCTAGCCCAATTTAACTAAAGAAAAATTTCATGCAATGCAGACCAATATCATTGGCCTTTGTCCATAACTAATCATCATGCCAAACATACAGCCTTGACATGCATTTTGAATGCACATAATTAACATTCAATTTTTAGATATCACTTAGTCGAACTTAGTTCATTTTGCAACTCTTGCAAAATTAACATGCATTGTATGCTTAGCTTTGTGAAATTTTAAATATGGAAACTAATCTCATTAATCCAAATAGTTAAATTAATTCCATATTTAAACATCCTATCTAGCTTAGAAATAATTCTAAGAAGGAAAAATTTTCAAGCTAATTAAAAATTATTTTTGGGATTCTCGGGTTATATATGCTTGAAAATGTTAATTTTCTTCAAACCATTAGTTAAGTAAATAATTATTTTAAAATTTTAATTATTCAATCCAATTAATTAATTTATTTTGCATCAATTCTAGTAGCAAATTCCAATGAAATCATAGAAATATTAAATTTGAAGTTTTGAGTTACACTAATACCAATAATATATTTTCTAGCATTTACCAATAAACCAATTTATATTGTTTTGTAAAATAATTGTTCCAAATGATTTTGGACCAATTCTAGCAAGCATGAACATATAAAATCATATACAATGACCAAAACATAATCCAAATCAATTAATCTAATTAATCAACTCAAAATTAATTTGTTGATCACTACTGATAGCGAATATGGTATATATTCATATGACAATTACAAAACTATGAATCCAATTCACATGCAATCAATTTTGGGAATTTAAAATATTCAAATTAACTTCATAATTATCCATAATTATGAAAAAATAAGTTCAGAATTGAAAGAAAACAAAATCAAATTTCGACACTATTAATAGTACCTTAATATGTTTTATAGGAGCTGTCAATAACCAAAATTGTTTTGAAATAATTTTTTAAATACAAAATAAAATCCAATTTTGTTAATCAGCTCTAAAATTACTTTTCAATCCCTAAAGAACATAAGAAAAATAATTTAAGGCTATAAAATTAAAAGAAACTGTTCGAAAATTTTGCCCTAATTGAGCCA
>CANXYI011264531.1:0-22776 GCA_948208565.1 Hura crepitans | reverse complement strand
TATAATAGGCCTGACTAGATAGACTAAACATAAGGCACTAGACCAAAAGGGAACTAATAAGCTGTGTAGTGGCCCATATTTTGGACCCCAACCGCTACACCGGTCTGTCTGATAGTAGGGATCTATTGAGCCTCCTAATATTAGACAAGAAATAGTAGGGATCATTCCATGGACCTCTTAATATCTTTAACAAATTAACCACCAATCATATTGTGGATAACAGGGATCAGTCTGTAAACCTTTCAATATCTAAAAATCACTGCAAGTACTTCAGTGGATAGCCGGGATTAGTCCGTAGACCTCCCAATATCCAAATAATCATCAACATCAAACACTTCCAAAGGATAGGAGGGATCAATTTGTATACCTCCAAATATCTTGAAAATCACATTAATTATCTAGTAGCTGTTAATCCTTAAGTTGATCAATTAACCCATCTAGTGGGTGTCTAACTAATGAGCCATCTGTCTTTACTTTATTTCCATTTATTTATTAATCATCATATTATAATATTTAAAAGTGAAAATTAGACAATTATAAATTTATTTTGGCAGTTAAAAATTGACTTGGATAGTTACAGGTCATTTTTGGTCCTATCAGATAATTACGGGTAAATTTTGTCCTATTGGATAATTACGGGTAAATTTTTCTAAGCCATTTTAGGTTACTTTCTTAGGCATAATTAAGTTCACATCAAGTCTAGTGTAAGCCATTATTTAAATCCCAATTATATCCATTTTCAAGATCATAGAGCATAAATTTTTAGGTTATTTTACTAGATAATTATAGGTCATTTTTAGAATTTGTGTATGTAATTGGTCCAAAAACAAATCATTTTCATGCCATTTCTTCGTGCCACTTACACTCATTTCCATTTATAATCATAGGCCTAAAGCCATATTAAATTGTACAAAACAAAAAGGCCTTAATAGAGGCTTCAAATTTGTTTCTTATAAAGCTTATAAAATGTCTAAATTCAAGATACCATTTACACACCAACTTAGGTCCATTTTAAGGTTAATTCACTATGCCATTTTGGGCTATTTTCAAGTCTCTTTTTAACTACTTTCCAAACTTAAATGCCATACCAATATTGACACATTTTAATGTCTTATTACTCATATATATTTACCTATCTCATGCCAAGTGCACATTACACAACACATGCCAATTATGCCATGCCATTCTCACACATATATACCATGCCATGCCATATTTATCATGCAAAATTTACCTCACATACCTCTCAGCCAATGCTTGCCAATAACCATGTACATGCTTTCCTTCCCATTCAATCATGCATACATATAAAATGGCATCATTTAAGCATGTATATATACACACCATGTGCATATCATGCAAATCAAGCCATGTTATACCTTATACATATGTCAGCCATACTAAGAAATCACACACATGTATTTCTCACCAAATTCACCACATATACCTATAATGCCATCCCTAACATACCAATTCCAATTTAATGTGTCATGTTAACTTGACAAACACCTAGCTTACACCTCAAAGCAACCTCTTGACCAACTAAGGCATAATATTAACACCTCTATTTTTCACCAAACACATGGATAATTCATCTATTTTTATGTCAAGCACACTAGAAACCATCACCTTTTTATCTAATTCAAGCCAAACACTTAACACATGCACACACCAACCTCTCAACCAAAGTAAAGCCATAACCATTTCTTCATTCTTTCCACCTAATCACCACACAATTCATACATATAGCAAAAAATTAACTTTAATGTAAGCACAACACACTGTTTCACATACTCCACCTTAACCATAAGTTCCATACATTATTCCAACATGCTTTGTACATAAATTCTAAATAACATGCCTTTAATGCATTAAATTCACTTATCATCACTTGAAATGGAGCCTTGCTCACCCTTTTGCACTTTTATTCCCCTTGTTATACTTCACTTTTCCTTATCCCTCTATACACACCTCTTTCCTTTAGAATATCCATAGAAAATCTTATAAGTCACCAAATGAATATCCAAGAACATAAGCAGTCTTAGAATGGCAAAATCCTCTAGGAAATAAAATAAATTAGGAAAAAACACTTACACGCATAATGTTGGTTTCCAAGCACCCATTTATGTATACTTAGTCTTTCTTAATCTTTCTTAGATTTTATAACATTCTATTACTTCCAAACTCTTTAAAGATCAATTTGTAACTTATTAATAGGATTTTTTTTGTGTGAATTTGGGGTTGGTTTAAGCTTGAAAAGCCATAAAGAAAAGGTGTTAGGAATAAAAGGAAGAAAAAAGGGAAAAAATAGAGGTGGGTAGGGTGGTCATGCCAAGTTGGTAGCTAGGTGTAACAAGGGAGCTTTTATAGTGGCTAAGGTGGCCCAAGTAGTGACACGGGTCACTCGAGCACCTCAAAATTGCTCAATTTTGGCAGAAACTTTAGGGAGTTTTAAAAATTCACTAAAACCTCCAAAAATCATTGAATTTGTTTTAAAAATCCTTAATTAGTCCCATTTAGGGGCTCATAAAATTTCATAGCCAAATTCCCTCTGTAGGATAGTTAACTAACTATCTTGATTGACATGCAAAACCTAAAATTAGGAAAAAGTTGCAAATGACCTCAAAATTTAAAAATTCCTTCATTAATGGACTTAAAGGAAATTTCAACCTTCAGGGTATGGTATTTTTAAGTTTGTTTGAGCATATCCTGGGTCATTCTCGGCCTCGATCTATTTGAGCCTATGGCACACTAGATTGTAGCCAAAAATAATTTATTGGTTTTACTAAATCTTTAAATTAAGTCATTTTCATCTATTTCAAGCCCTTCAAGTTTCATGACCAGTACGCCCTGCCTTTGGCCTCATGAAGGTAACCCAACACTTTAAACACACTTTTTAAGCTTCGGAGGTACTGTTCATAGAGCCTTGACTTACAAGCATTACAATTCTTCCCTTCTTAAAAATTTCATCCTCAAAATTACCTAGAGTAAACATGTATGGATATTGATTCTTCATCTACTTTTTTGGTTCCTATGTGGGTTTTTTTTTGTAATATGGTACTTCTAGAGAACTTTAACTAAAGGAATGGTCTTATTTTTCAACTGCTTCACTTCTCGATCATGAATCTATATTGGTTCTTCGTTGTAACTTAGGTCTAGCTGTACCTCAATATCTGTCACTGGAACTACATATGAAGGATTTAATCTATACCTTCTGAGCATTGAAACATGAAACACATTATATATCTATTGTAACTCAGGTGGCAAAGCTAGCCTATATGTTAATGGTCCCACTCTCTCGTAATGTCATAGGGTTCGATAAATTTGGGACTCAACTTTCCCTTTTTTGCAAATCTAAGAACTTTTTCCATAGAGAGACTTTCAAAAACACTTTGTCACCCACTATATACTCAATATCCCTTTAACTCAAGTTAGCATAGGATTTCTGTCTATCAATTATAGCTTTTAATCTTTCCTTGGCAATCTTAACTTTTTCTTCTATATCTCTAATCAAATCAACTCTTAACATCTTGTTTTCCCCAACTTCACTCCAACACAAAGGAGTTCTAAATTTTTTGCCATATAGTGCCTTATAAGGTGCTATGCCCAAACTAGCTTGTTAACTGTTGTTATATGAAAATTTAGCAAAGGACATGTATTGGTCCCAACTACTTTTAAATTTAATGGCATAGCTATGCAACATATCCTCAAGCACTTGTACCACCCTTTCTAATTGTCCATTTATCTAAGGGTGAAAAGTTGTATTATAAGTTAGCCTAATGCCTAATACCTGATGCAGTTTCTTCTAAAACCTAGCAGTGAAGTGAGGATCCCTATCAAAAATAGTGGCCACAAGTACACCATAGAGTTTGATAATCTCATTAATGTACAATTGAGCTAGTCTTTTCCAATGAGTAATCCATTCTGACTAGAATAAAGTGAGTTATTTTAGTTAATCTATTAATAAATCACCCACACAATATCCCACCTAGTCCTAGTCAAAAGCAATCCTATTACAAAGTCTATTGTAACCTTTTCCCACTTCCATTTTGGTATTGTTATAAGATATAACAATCCAAAAGGAACCTGATGCTTAGCTTTTATCTTCTGGTATGTTAGACATCTAGCCATATATTCTTTTAAATCTCCCTTCATACCTGACCACTAGTATTGAGACTTCAAGTCTATGTACATTTTTGGTACTACTACGGTGCATAGAATAAGCAACTTCATATGCCTCTTTTAGTATCTATAACCTCAGGTCATTTGTACTAGGTACACACAACTTGCCCAGATAATACAAACTTTTATCCTCACTTAATTCAAAATCCTATTACCTTCCTTTCATTAACTTTACCCATAATCTATCTCAACTATTCATCCCTCACTTAAGCTTCCTCTATCTATTGCTTGAAATCTGGTTTCATATGAAGCTTAGCTAGAATGGCATCTTCCCTTGTGTACTACAGTCTAGCATTTATAGCTCTCAAGGTTATTGTGAATTTCCTACTCAAAGCATCTACTACCATAGATGATAGTATATGAAACAATTATAATCTTTAATTAGTTCTAACTACCTTTTTTACCTAAAGTTTAACTCTTTTTGAGTACGGAGACATTTTAGGCTTTTGTGGTTTGTATAGATATAACACTTCTCACCTTACAGCTAATGCCTCTAAATTTTCAAATCAAACACAATGGTAGCTAACTATAAATCATGAGTAAGGTAGTTCCTCTAATGTGGTTTCAAATATCTCAAAACATAAGCTACCACTTTTCTTTCCTGTGTCAACACACATCCTAATACATTAAGTGAGGCATCACTATACACAACAAAGTCCCTACCTTGTTTAGGTTAAATCAGGATAAGAGCTTCTATTAACATCTTCTTCAACTTGTCAAAACTTTCTTGACATCTAGTATACCACTCAAATTTCATATTCTTCCTAGTCAATCTAGTCAGAGGTATTGCGATCATAAAAAATCCTTTCACAAATCTTCTGTAGTACCTAGCTAAACCTAAGAAACTCTGTATCTCTATCACACTCCTTAGAGGTTCCCATTCTAATACTAGCTTGACCTTGTTAGGGTCTACTCTAATACCTTTAACTGACAATACATGTCCTAGAAAAGCCACTTCATTTAGCCAAAATTCACATTTACTCATCTCTGCATACTACTATCTTTCCCTCAGAGTCTGTAGCACCACCCTAAGTTATTGTTTATGTTCTTCTCTAGTCCTAGAGTACACTAGGATGTCATCAATAAATACCACAATAAATTGATTTAGGTAAGGTTGAAACACTTTATTCATTATATCCATAAAAGCTGCTAGGGCATTATTGAGCCCAAATGGCATCACTAAGAATTCATAATACTCGTATCGTGTTTTGAGAGTAGTTTTAAGAATATTAGCTTCCTTGATCCTCAACTGGTGATACCCAAATCTTAAACCAATCTTTAAAAATACACCTGCACCTAATAACGGGTCAAAAAGATCATCTATTTTATGTAGGGGATATTTGTCTTTCATTGTCACTTTATTTAGCTATCTATAATTAATGCATAACTGAAGTGACCTATCTTTCTTTTTCATAAATAAAATAAGGGCTCCCTAAGGTGAAGTATTGGATTTAATGAACCCCTAGTCTAATAGATCTTACAACTACACCTTTAATTCCTTCGACTCAGTAGGTCCTATTCTAAAAGGGTAATAGACACTAGAATTGTACCAAGATACACCTCAATCTCAAAATCAAGCTCCCTTTATGGAGGCAACCCTAAAAACTCATTAAGAAACACGTTAGGAAATTTAGAAACTACTATGATCTATTCAAGAATTGGGGTGGAAGTATTATTGTCATTGACATGTGCTAGGTAGGCTTCACACCTTTTATGAATGAGTTTTCTTGCTGTAATAGCTGAGATGAGATTATCTGGGAGGTATCTCTCACCTACAATTGTCACTTCCTATCCCTCTATAGTCTAGAGGATGAACTTCCTATGTTTACAATCCACTATAGCCTAGTGTTTAGACAACCAATCTATTCCCAAAATCACATCAAATTCATAGAAAGGTAACTCAATCAAATCTATAAGAAATAGACATTCTTGGATTACTAAAGGACACTGCCTATGGACCTTGTTCACATTCACTCTCTATCTTATAGGATTACTAACTTGAATGTTTTATATTCACATGCTCAAATTTCAGTCCTCTATCTTGTGCTTGTGTGGTGTATACATAAGAATGTGTACATCTTGCATCTATCAATGCCAAAGCTAGAACATTAAATAAGTGAAATGTACTAGTAATTACATTTGTAGTTGTTGCTTCTTCTCAAGCCCTAACAGCATATTGACTCACTTGTGCACAGGCTTCTAATCCTATCCCCTGATTAGCATTGGGCTGATTCCCTCTGCCCTACCTCTATTCTCTACTATAAGATGCAGATGCCTAAGTATGGGCACCTTCTAGCTATCTCTTAGGATAATCTCTCTAATAATGATATTAGGCATCACAAGTAAATATTCTCCCTTCCTACTTAACTAACATTGTCCCCAGTGTCTCTTGTTCAAGTATTACAAGCCGAGGGTCCATTCCTATTACCTGCTAGTCCTGAGGCATTAGTAGCTCATACAGGTGGTCGAGGTATAACTGTATAAGCTTGCCTAGACCTCTGAGATTGTGTCATTCTTTATGCCTAATATACTGATTGAGAATAAGACTATGCTTCCTTTCTTCTCTTAATACCACCTAAGGCTACACTAGACAGCCCAATAATGAACTATCTCTTCCACTGAAAGAAGTGTCTCTTCTTTTGTACCATCTCTTCTATATAATATGTACATACTAATAACACTAAAAAATTCAATACCCTTAGGTAAGCTATCTACATCCACAGTTCTACATTCAAGCCTTTTAAAGCTCTTTTACATTTCTCCTCTTCAATAGGAAATAACTCCTCAACATATGTTATCAGTTTGGTAAAATGCTTCTCATACTTTAACACTATTCTCCTACCCTATCTCAAATCTAAGAACTCTTGTCTCTTCTTTTCCTTGTATGAGTCCAGAATATGCCTTTTGTTAAACTCTATTAAGAAGAATTACTAAGTGAGATATGTTATTGCCTTTATCTTCTTAATAGTATCCCACTAATGAAATGCTTTTCCTAAATGAGAAAAGTTTTACACTTCAAGCTCTCTTCTTCTAAACACTCTAGCTGTTCCAAAATTCTAAAGATTCTCTCTAACCAACACTCTGCTTATGCTTGATCATCCTCTTTTATACCTAAAAAATCTACAGCTCCCATCTTTTTAATCCTCTTTAAAGGTGTCTTTTATAAATGAGCTAGTGGTCGTAAAGTTACTAGAGCTGGTGGAAAAAGTGGAATAGTAGCTGCAGAAGCAAGTCTCAGTAGATCCACTATCTGCTATAATAGTGATGGGGATTCTTATGTCTGTGGCTGTGCATATGGCTATTGTTGTTGTGTAGAATCACTTGGTTCTTATATGATTACACTGCTAGCTCCCACCTAAATTGTGGTAAGGGCATAGCTAGTCATCTTATCTCCTTAATCTTTGGGTATCTAATCACTCATCATGATCAACTACAAAAAGAAATAGAACGTATTAGACTCTTAGCAGTGTAGTAGTTTAGAGAAAACAACCCTAGACATTAGCACTCATGTAAAACACCTAGGAAAATATAACCTATGCTCTGATACCACACAATATGGCATCCCCTGCAAGACTACCTAAGATATCCGATGGGTGATGCACTTCCTACCAAGTCACCCATCCTAGAATTGCACAAGGTGTGCATTCCTTAACTTTTATAGGTTGTTTTAAAACTTTATTAGATATTGCTTAGTTTTTTAGTCTAACACTTAAACAAGTTCATATATGATATAACACACTTAGAAAACCCATTTTACCTATATATTACATTTTATAGAAAATTATGTAGCACAATGGCTATTCGAGCGACATACCAAAATTGTATTCACCTATAAAAGCACTTTTAATATCAATAGTATCACTCTACCTCCTTTTAGACCCTACTGGTCTACCAGTCAAAGTTATCACAGAACAATAAACACATCAAAATCATATAGGACCTCAAGCCTATAGTTACAAAAACCATAAGAACAACCATATAGATAAACCACATATTTATATACATCACACCTATCCTTTTTATATGCAAACATAAGTAGCCTCTAAGCATGCTAAACCTATAACCTATAGTTTTTACATGAGTTCTAACTTAACAAAACAAGGAAAAAGACTCTATATACCCTTCAAACTATATGCTACTACACTACATGATCTCTGAAGTTGGACTACTTATTTTTATAACCTATGCATCAAAACACTAGTGCCCTGATTATAAAACTCAGTGGTAAATTTAAGGTAATTAAAACATGTTATATGCAACGGTTCACATGCAATAACAATATAACAGTCAATGTGCAGTGTGTAGATGGTATATTAGTTAATTTATGCACTATAGGTGATTTACCACATTTTCCTAATAATTATAATAATGCCATTGTAATAATTTCAATTAATTCTTTAGTAAATTACCATTAATTAGGTTTATATATTGATTGAATTTAATTTAATAGGCCTCACTAGATAGACTACACCTAAGGCACTAAATTAAGAGGGAATTGATAAGCTGTGCAGTGGCCTATATTTTAAACCCCAACCGCAGCACCAGCCTGGTTTGATAGCAAAGGTCAGCTCACTTAAGCCTTCTAATACTAGATAGGAGATAGCAAGGATCAGTCCACGGACCTCCTAATAAAACCAACAAATTAACCACTAATAATATTGTGGATAGCAGGGATCAGTCTGTATACCTCTTAATATCCAAAAATCACAACAAGAACTTCAGTAGATAGTAGAGATCAGTCCATAGACCTCCCAATATCCAAATAATCATCAATATCAAACACTTTTAAAATGATAGTAGGAATCAATCTGTAGACCTTAAAATATCCAAAAAAAATCACAGTAATTACCTAGTAGTTGTTAATCTCAAGTTGACCGATAACCCATCTAGTAGGTGTCGAACTAATGTGCCATCTGACCTTATTTTATGTCCATTTATTTACTAATCATCATATTATAACATTTAGAAGTCAAAATTAGATAGTTATAAATTTATTTTGCCAGTCAAAAATTGACCTGTACAATTACAAGTCATTTTGGTCCTACTGGATAGTTACGGGTCAATTTTTCTAAGTCATTTTAGGTTACTTTCTTAAGCATAATTAAGTTCACATCAAGTCTAGTGGAAGCCATTATTTTAAACCCAATTATTTCCATGTTCAATACCATACATAGTGCATAAATTTTTAGGTCATTTTACTAGACAATTATAAGTATTTTTACATTTTATGTATGCAATTATACGTCCAAAAACAAATCCTTTTCATGTCGTTTTACCATGCTACTTGCATTGATTTCCATTTATAATCATAGGCCTAAAGCCATATCAAATTGTATATACCAAAGTGCTTTAAAAAAGGCTTCAAATTCATTTTATATAAACCTTAAAAAGCATCCAAACTTAAGATACCATTTACACTCCAATTTAGGTCCATTTTGAGGTCAATTCACTATGCCGTTTTAGGCCATTTTCAAGTCTATATTTAACTACTTTCAAAACATAAATGCCATACAAATATCGATACATTTTCATGTGTTATTGCTCTTACATATTTACTTATCTCATGCTAAGTGCACATTACACAATACACGCAAATTTTTCCATGGCACTCTCACACACATATACCATGCCATGCCATACTTATTATGCAAAATTTACCTCACATACCTCTCGGCCAATGCTTGCCAATGGCCATATACATGCTCTTATTCCTATTCAATCACACATACACATACAATGGCATTATTTAAGCATTCATATACATATATCATGTATGTATATACAAATTAAGCTATGGCATGCCTTATACATGTCTCGGCCTTACCAAGAATTCACACACATGCATTTCTAACCAAATTCATGTTATATACCTATAATGCCATCCCTAACATACCAATTTCCATTCAATGTGTCATGTCAACTTGCCATACACCTAGCTTACACCTTAAAGTAACCTTTTGGCCAATTAAGGCATAATACCAACACCTCTATTTTTCACCATACACATGCATAATTCATCCATTTCTATGTCAATCACACTAGAAACCATTACCTTTCCATCTAATTGAAGCCATACACTTAACAAACACACACACACCAACCTCTCAGGCAAAGTAAGGCCATAACCATTTCTTCATTCCTTCTAACCAATCACCACCCAATTCATACATATAGCATAGAATTAACCTTAATATAAGTACAACACATTGTTTCACATACTTTAGCCACCTTAACCATAAGTTCGTTACACCATTCCTACATGCTTTGTACATAAATTCCAAATAACATTCCTTCAATACATTAAATTCACTTACCTTTACTTGAAATAGAGCCATGCTCACCCTTTGGCACCTTTATTCCCCTTGTTAAACTTCACTTTTCCTTATCCTTCCATACACGCCTCCTCCCCTTAGAAATTCCATAAAAAATTCTATAAGCCCCCAAATGAAAATCCAAGAACATAGGTACTCTTAGAATGGTAAAATCCTCCAGGAAATAAAATAAAAAGGGAGGAAACACTTGCACACATAAAGTTATTTACAAGCACCACTTTATGTATACTTAGTCTTTCTTGATTTTTCTTGGATTTTATAGCAACCTATTGCTTCCAAACTCTTTAAGGATTAATTTAAAACATAATAATTAGACTTTTGGTTTGAATTAATGGATGGTTTATGCTTGAGAAGCCATAAAAATGGTAAAGCAAAGGGAGAAATAGCATTAGGAATGGGAGGAAGAAGAAAGGGGGAAAGTTGAGGTTAGTGGAGTGGTAATGCCATGTGGGTAGGTAGGTGTCACAAAAGAGCTTTTATAGTGGCTAGGGTGGCCCGAGTAGTGACACGGGTCACTAAAGCACCTCAAAATTGCTTGGTTTTAGTAGAAAATTTAGGGAATTCTAAAAATTCACTTAGACCTCTAAAAATCATTACATTTATTTTAAAAATCATTGATTAGTCCTATTTAGAGGCTTGTAAAATTTCACGCCTAATTCCCTTTGTAAGACAGTTAACTAATTGCCTCGATTTATGTGCAAAACCTAAAATTAGGAAAAAATTGCAAATGACCATGGAATTTAAAAATTCCTTCACCAATAGAGTCAGGGGAATTTTTGACCTTCAGGATATGGTATTATTAGGTTTGGTCAGGCACATCCTAGGTCATTCCCAGCCCGAATCCATCTGAGTGTACGGCCCATAACATTACAGGCCAAAATAATTTATTAGTTCTACTAAATCTTTAAATTTAGACATTTTCATCAATTTTAACCCCCTTAAAGTTTTATAACCAGTAAGCTCCACCTCGAGCCTCGTGAAGGTGACTTGGCACTCTAAGCACACTTTTTGAGCATTAAAGGTACTATTCATTGAGCCTTGACTTACGAGTATTACACGTATGCTAGATATCATAATTCAAAAGCAACATTATGGCTAAAGGCATAGTAATCATTATAAAGTCAACCGATCATCATTTTCTTCACTCAAGCATCATTTTTATCAAATCTCATTATATCTTTTGTTTAGTCATGCCATACATAAATGACAAGTAACAAAAACTTAATAATAGCACAAATGGTGCTTGAAAGTTGATATGGTTCCCCGAAGGCTATATGATTGATCAAAGGCATATATGGTAGCTCGTAAGCTAATATGTTTGCTCAAAGGCTAATAGGTTATCCAAAGGTTGATATAGTTATGTAGTGGCCCTATGGACCCTAATACGGCTACACCCACCTTGAGAGGCACCGAAAGACCTTAGTAGCTATTATAATGACCTAAAAATCTCGACTTTCATGAATAGTTCTTCTTGAAATCCAAGTTACACTAAGTGTATTGATAGGGGCTATTAATTATGAGTGAATTTTATTGAAAGTCATTTGAATGTTAAAAATGCTAAAGAACATTTTATGGCAGCGTCTTATGAATAGTGCCATAGGCAAAGCTGAATCGTAAAATAAATTAAAAGTTGGTTAAAATAATATGAAAATTTTACAACTTGATACTAAAATATTCTGAATAGTCCATTAACTTTGGAATCAAAATTTTTTGACATTGGGAAGTATTTTTATTTAATTTTTGGGAAAGAAAATATAATAATTTTTCAAGTTTCTTTATTTTTTAGGCTTGAGGTTTTAATGGAATTTCATGGAGGAATTTATCTAATTTTGGGAACATAAATGAGGGAATTTTGGTCTTTTGAGAGGGGATAAAAATTTTACAAAATTTTAGAGAAAATAATTTTTAAAAATTGTAAATACCCAATTCCCTCTATTTCCCTCCATTTCCATCCTAATTCCCTCTCCCTTTTCCCTTCTAGCTGACACCCATCTTCCTTCTCCCTTTCTACTTTTTCTTTCTTCCAAGACTAAAATCCATCATTGAAAACTTGTCCCAAAGGGTATATCATCCTGAAAGGAACCCGTAGAGACCAAGAAACTTAGATTTGGTAGAGTAACACGGGAGGAATCACAATTTCCCTCTCGAGGTGAATAGTGCACATACATCATTTTGGTAATTTTCTTTTGATTTTAATATTTTTCCTAGGTTCCTCGAGTGCCTAAAAGAGTATATATAGGGTCATTTTAATTTTTAGAGTCTTCTTCGATTTTATATGATTTTTCTAAAAATTATACCTATTTGATTTCGTAGGCAAAAACTCGAATCAAGCTTTTCAAGGCAAGGAAAAGGCCTAGAAGAGCATCGAGCATCCTAGAAATCATATCTTGATATATGTAATCATTTTATTTTGATTGAAATGCATAAAAATCTATTATGGACATTTATGACATAATTTGGCATTTAATGCAATATTGTGTAATAAATGCATTTGTTCGCATGAATGCATTTTAATGCATGTAATGTGGTAGCTTAAAATTTATTATGCATGAGTGATGTATAATTATTGTGAAATCAAGTAATAAAAGCATCATGTGAATTTCATGCATTTTATTGGTTATTGTATATAATTAATGTGTACATGTATGTGTATCATTAATGGATGTTATTATATACCATGAATGAGATGCATGGTAAGAGTATGTTGGCCAAATGGTCCTTAAATGATGACATGCTCATATATGTAGTAATATGACCATATAAGGCCGATATGTGATATTGACACTATATGATCATGTATAGTCGATTTAAAGTATATGGACATGATATTAAGCATTTAAGCATGATTTATAATTATAATTGTATATTTGTGTGTGATTTAATGGCCTTGGGTATGTGGGGGCTGAAATTTATGCATATGGACCATATGTGTATTTTGTGATTTCTAAAATGTGCTTTTGTCCATATAGCATGCTTCGGCTTTGAATGCCTTTATATATGTTTGCATGTGCCAAATGAAGTTGTGTATGTGCTCATAGTGGTGGCTGAATGCCATCTTGAACATTGTATGATTTATTGCCATGTATATAGTCATATAATGCATGCATATCGCTAAATATCGATAATATGTGTAAAATGACATGTAATGTGAAATGTGATAGTTGTGCATAACCATGATGCATTAGACATTATAATGCATGTTGATGATAAAAGTAATGGTATAATACACGATTGTGATACCAGATGATAATTCTAGTTCTTACACCTAGACAATGTAACCGCTTAGTATTTTGAGCTTATGTAAGACTAATTTGGCTATGCTATGTATTCTTTGACACACACTACTTGGCATAAGTGTCAAAGCCTCACTGATGTGCCTAATATCCAATGTGATCAATTTTTGTAAGTTGAGACATAAACAATGTTATGAGTTTTAAATGGGTAAAATGAGATAAATCGACAAGTTTAATGATGCCTATACAGTTAGACAACCTAGTTTGGATAGGTTGACTAGTTCACTAGGATCAATAGTTACAATGTTTACCTTTGAGTAAGAGACTTACAGGTTATATAAGTTTATGTGTCAATGGGCACCAGGCTTTCGAGCAAGTGCTTTAGCACTCTCCAGTGCAAAACCTCGAGCCTATGCATTTTTCCATCTGTAGATACCAGTGCCTTCGAGTACACCATTTTTCTCACCTTCTGATGTGAAAAACCTTTAAGTACACTATTATTTACTATCTAGTCTTGGATAGTTGTCTCTTTAGTATGGGATAAGTTAAACACATAATATTAATAATTATGTTTCCAGTATAAGTTAAGTATAAAATAATGTTATTTGTAGTTTAAATGATGTGTTATGTGTGACATTGGTAATTTTGACATAGGGGTTAAACCTATTAATATGATATATATGGTATTGTGTGGAGTTTAATATTCATAAAAATTAATGTATTGGTGCATATGGGGTCTTGAAATCCTAATATTCGATAATGACATATATGTATGGTAATAGGTCAAAATGCATGTTGTTATGCTCGTTACAACATAAAATATAGTATGTATATATTTTTTACCAATATAGGAGTACTTTATACATATCGTTAATTTGTATTATGTTAAGAGCAATTATGTTGTGATTATGGACATTATGTTGTTTTGTGCATTTAAAGGCAAGTATATGCATAAAAAGTGTATAATTATGTGAAATTCATAATATGTGCATATGTATGATTTTTAAATGACTCACTTCACACATATTGCATAAAAGTATGCTTAAACTATCATAACAAGTTAAACTAATTACACCATTGAGTGAAAGCTTAGCGTATTACCTATTTGTGATACATAGGTAATAGAGCAGTAGATTAGTATTAAAGCTTTTGCTCTATAAGAAAACACGAAGGCTGCCCTTCTAGGGTACTTTTTAGTTTCTTTATTAAATGATGATGATGTAAATATAGTTAGTGTTACTCTTATGACTTAGGAGGGATTGGGCCTAATCTATAAACTTTAGGTTGGTTTTGTAACTAAAATTGTATTATTGTAAAAGCTTTATTTTTCTTGCATAAATTATATGATAACATTGATGTTGCATTTGAGAATGTTGATTGAGTTGAGCCTGAGGCTCTAAGTTTTTTTTATGAAGTTTGGAGGGATAGGAGGACCCATTTAGATTTGAGATGTTTTGCATGTCTTATTAGAAGAGTTTTTTAATAGGTTTACTATTTAGGGAAGTGTCTCGGTACAACCATTATGCTATCAAATTTTCGGCATGATGACCCCATTAGTTGCTTTGTAAAATGTGCCAAATGATTTTTTATGTTTTACAACTCAATAAGTTAAGAAATTATTTAATTAATAAAATTTTTAATTTAATTAGGTTTTTTATGGGTAGCAAAATTAGATATCGTATATATGGTGTGGGCTCCCTATTCGAGTTTGGCATACAAATCAGGTAAAGGGTGCCACACTTAGTGGTATCGAAGCTCCGATTTAGGCTTTCCTCTAAGCCTACTGGTTACACAAACGTCTTATGTTATATTTACATCATAAAGTTTTGCATTTGAGGTTTATAATATGTTTCTTTTACCTACAGATATGGAGATGAGTCATAGTACCACTCGAAGTGAAGAAGAAGAAGTAGAAAGCCGTGCTCCTATAATGATTAGGCAAAGAGGGCATAAGTAGAGTACATAACCTCTAGTGATGTGGGATATACTAGACATGGATTATAAGGTTAGCTAGCTTAGCTAGAGACAATGTTGGAGTCCGTCAAGTAAGCGATAATGGCTACTACAGTTGCTACGATGCATATAGTTCCACCTCTAATGCCTCAAGTGTAGCAGGCTTTTTAGAAGACATATATGGAATGGTTACTAAAGAATAGAGCTGAGTACTTCAAGGGTGAGGAGCTAGATTAGTTGAGTTGAGTTGAGTATTAGTTAGATAAAATGCTCAAGATCATGCAGTAGTTGATGGTTCCTCATGAGGAGTATACTATGTGCATTACTTCTATGCTATTAGAGGAAGCATTGAAGTGGTGGTAGGCCATTATAGAGCATAAAATGGCTAGTGATCTTACATGGGAGTTCCTTCTTAAAGAATTTAAGAAGAAGTACGTAACTGAGCATTATTTGGATCAAAAGTACTCGGAGTTTATGGATCTAAGGTAGAAGCATATGTCTATATTTGAGTATGAGAAGGAGTTTGCTCACTTGAGTAGATATGCTAAGGCAGAGGTAGATATAAAAGAAGATCACTATAAGAAGTTTTAAAAAGGGTTGAATATAGATGTTATGCAATAGGTTGCTCTAATGTAGATTAGGGATTTTTTAGCCCTAATAATAGCCTGTCACACCATAAAGATGGTACATCAACTAAGATAGAAGAGAGATAGCTTTAAGAAGAGGTCTTTCAGCTAGGGACATGGTAGTTCTAGTTATATAGTTGATAAGAAATAAAAAGGGGGTCAGTTTAAGCATCAAAAGCATAAGAAGTTAGATCGATGTTAGAGAACTAGACAGGGTTCTAAAGCATAGACTCATATCTCATGTGCTCCTATGTCTAGTACTGGTAGTGTTTTGACATCAATTTGTCATAGTTGTCATAAGAAACACTACAATATCTATTGGAAGAATATAATAGAGTTTACTATAGTTGTAGCTCTAAAGAGCACTTCTAGAGATATTGTCTAGTAAGGCCACCAGAGTCATCATAGATAAGAGACAAGAGAGAAATTGGGAGCAAAGTTGGGGTTAGTTAGAAGGATAAGTCAGAGAGTAGAGCTCTAGCCAAATAGTGTGCTATACGGGCTAGAGATGTGGCAGATGCCGTAGATGTTATAGCGGGCACTTTTCATATCTTTGATTTACCTACTTCAGCAGTAATAGACCCGGGGTCCACACATTCTTATATCTACATAGCATGGGTTATAAATTAGGGTTTAGAGTTAGATAACCTTAGTTTTGATATGATGGTTAGCAATCCTATAAGACAACACATTATAGTTAACAAAGTATTTAGAGACTGTCCTTTGTTAACACAAGGACATGTTTTCTTAGTGGATCTCATTGAATTTCCATTCAATGAGTTTAATCTTATCGTGGGCATGGACTGGTTGTCCAAGATCATGCCATAGTGGATTGCAAGAGGAAGGGGATCACATTACACGCTAGTGTTGGGTCAAAAGTGAAAGTGAGTAGTGAATGATCAGATTACATGGCTAATATAGTATTAGTAGTTATGGCTAGTAGGATGTTGCGAAAGGGTTGTCAAGCCTACCTTGCATATGTGGTTGTCATCAAAAAGGAAGTATTAGAAGAAAGTTAGATTCCTATTGTGGCTGAGTTTGAGGAAGTTTTCCCAAATGAGTTACCTGGTTTGCCACTACAATAAAAGTTAGAATTTGAAATAAAGGTGATGTTAGGCACAACACCTATTTTGATAGCTCTATATAAGATAGCTCTTGTGGACCTGAAAGTGTTGAAGAAAGAGTTGCAAGAGCTTAATGACAAAGGTTTTATTAGACTAAGTGTTTCACCATAAGGAGCACTTATTCTATTTGTCAAGAAGAAGAATGGTTCCTTGAGACTTTGTGTGAATTATAGGCAGTTGAACAAAGTCACCATTAAGAATAAGTACCCTTACTATGGATCGATGATCTTTTTTATCAACTTAAAGGGATAGGTGTCTTCTTTAAGATTAATTTTAGATCTAGGTATTATCAGTTGAGAGTGAAAGAGGTAGACATACATAAGATGGCTTTCAAGACTATATATGGTCACTATGAGTTCCTAGTGATGCCTTTTGGGTTAACTAATGCACCGATGACATTCATAGATCTCATGAACTAGATCTTCAGGCCATTTCTAGATCAGTTTGTAGTAGTCTTCATCAAAGACATCCTTGTGTTTTTTGAGGACCAAGAAGAGTATGATAAACATCTATGAAGAGTTTTATAGATCTTAAGGGATGAGAAACTCTACACTAAGCTTAGCAAGTGTGAGTTTTAGTTAAAGGAAGTGTCATTTTTTGGGCATATAGCATCAAGATAAGGCATAAGGGTTGATCCTAGCAAGATTTAGTCACTAATGGAGTGCAAATATCCTAGGAATACAATTAAGATCAAGAGTTTCTTAGGTTTAGCCAGATATTATAGAAGGATTTCCAAGGGGTTTTCTTTGATAGCAAACCTTATGACATATCTTTTAAAGAAGGATGTAAAGTTTGAATTAGATGGTATATGTCAGGATAGTTTTGATAAGCTCAAGAATTTTTTAATCGATGCTCCCATTTTTGTTCAGCCTATGTTAGAAAAAGAGTTCACCATATATAGTGATGCCTCACTGAATAGGTTGTGGTGTGTACTCATACATGATGGTAAAGTTATTGCTTATGCTTCACAGCAATTAAAACCTCATGAGAAAAACTACCTGATAAGACTTAGAGCTCACAGCTATTGTGTTTGCTTTAAAGTTATGGAGGCATTATCTTTATAAGGAAAAGTGTTATGTCTTCACTGACCACAAGAGTTTAAAGTATCTATTGGCACAGAAAGAGTTAAACTTGAGGCAAAGAAGATGGATAGAGTTGATCAAGGATTATGATTGTCTTATTGACTACCATCATATGAAAGCTAATGTGGTTATGAATGCCTTAAGTAGGAAGTTTATGTTAGCTTTGAAGGTGATGCATGTCAGTTTAAAGCTATAAGATGATAGTGGTCTGTTAGTTGAGTTACAAGTCAAGCCAAGTTTGATATAGTTAGTGAAGGATTCTCAAAGGGATGATCATAGGCTTTAAAGTATAATAAGTATGATCTATAAGGGGAAGTCTACCAATTTTGTGTTTAAGGAAGATGGTTCTATGTATTATCATGAACGCCTTTATGTGCTAGATAAGGAAGATGTAAGACAACATATTCTACAAGAAGCACACAATTTACCATATGTTATGCATCCTAGCAGTACTAAGACATACCAAGATTTGAAGATGGTCTATTAGTGGCCAGGCATGAAGAGAGACAGAGTTGATTATGCAACTAAATGTCTCACTTGTCAGTAAGTGAAGGCTGAGCATCAATTTCCTTTTGGTTTGCTACATCCTATAACAATTCTAGAATGGAAATGGGATCAAGTCACTATGGATTTTGTGATTAGACTATCAATGACCAGGAATAAGCATGATTCTATTTAGATGGTGGTCAATAGATTAAACAAGTCAACTCAATTTATTCCAGTAAGAAAGGATTTTTCCTTAGAGAAGTTGGCTGAGTTGTATGTTAATGAGATAGTTAGGCTTCATAGAGTGCCTTTTTCTATCATTTCAAATAGAGATCCCTATTTTACATCAAGATTTTAGAGGAAGCTTTATAATGCTTTAAGAACCAGGCTTAGTTTTAGCACGACTTTTTATCCACAGATGGATGGATAGTCAAAGAAGCTTATTTAGTTGCTTAAGGATATGCTTCAAGCATGTACCATGAGCTTAAGGGCAACTAGGATAAGTATAAATCTTTGGTGGAGTTTGCTTACAACAACAATTAATAGGCAAGCTTTGGTATGGCTCTTTAAGAGGCATTGTATGAGAGACGATGCAAGACTCCTTTATGTTAGAGTGAGTTAAGTGAGCAAAAGCTTATAGGACCAAATTTTGTCAATGATGCTGAAGAGAAGGTGAAGATCATCACAGAAAGGTTAAAGGCTACTTCAAATAGACAAAATCCCTACACAAATTTGAAGAGAAGAGATATCAAGTATAAAGTCAGCAATAACATTTTTCTTAACGTATCTCCATGGAAAAAGGTGTCGAGGTTCAGTAAGAAAGGAAAGTTGAGTCTGAGGTTCATTGGATCATACGAGATCATAAAATGTGTGGGTCTATTGGCCTACAGATTGGCTTTACCTCTAGAATTACAGTAGATTCATGATGTGTATCATGTCTTAATGCTGAAAAGGTATAGATTAGACCCTTCACATATGTTGATAGTCGAAGAAGTGGAGATACAACCAGACTTGTCATATGAGGAAGAACCTATGAGTATCTTAGCCTAAAGGGTTAAGGAGTTATGGAATAAGACAGTGCCGTTAGTGAAGGTGTTGTGGCGACATCGCAGCTTAGAAAAAGTGACATAAGAGAGTGAAACTTAGATGAGAGAGAAATATCCACATCTATTTGGATTAGGCATGTCAAGGATGACATCTCTTTAAAGAGGGGAAGAAATGTAACGACCAAAAAATCCCAACACTCATGAATAGTACTTTTCGGGATGAACAGTGCTTCTCGAAACCTGAGTTACACTAAGTGTACTAATAGGGAGTATTAATTATGGAGAATTTTGGGCAAAGTTTGAAGCCAATCCAAAGTCATTAGAATGGTTAAAAATGCTAAAGAACATTTTACAGCAGTGTACTATAAATAGTGCTGCAGGCAAAGCTAAACTGTAAAAAAATTAAAATTTGCACAAAATAATATGAAAATGTTACAACCTGATACTCAAATATTTTGAATAGTCCATAGGCTTTGGAATTAGAATTTTCTAATACCGAGAAGTATCTTTGCTTAATTTTTTGGAAAGAAAATATAGTAATTTTTTGGGTTTCCTTTATTTTTCAGGCTTGAGGTTTTAAGAGAATTTAGTGGAGGAATTTATCAAATTTTTGGAATAGAAATGATGGAATTCTTGTTTTTCAAGAGGCGATACAAATTTTACAATGTTTTGGGGAAAATAATTTTTAAAAATTATAAATATCCAATTCCTTCTATTTCCCTCCATTTCCATCCCAATTCCCTCTTCCTTTTCCCTTCTAGCCAACACCTATCTTCTATCTCCCTCTCTTCTTTACACTAAAACACATCATTGAAAACTTGTCCTAAAAGTTAGATCATCCCGAAAGGAAGCCGTGGACACCAAGAAACCCAGATGTGGCAGAGTAACTAGGGAAGAATCACAATTTCCCTCCTAAGGTGAATAGTGCATATCCATCATTTGGGTAATTTTCCTTCAGTTTTATTATATTTCCTAGGTTTCTCAAGTTCCCAAGAGAGTATATATGGACTCGTTTTGATTTTTAGAGTTTTCTATGACTTTTCTAAACATCGTACCTATTTGAATTCGTAGGTAAAAACTCGAACCGAGCTTTTCTAGGCAATGAAAAGGCCTAGAAGAGTGTCGGGCATCCTAGACGACCTATCTCAATATGTGTAATTACCTTAATTTGAATGAAATGCATAAAAATCTATTATGGAAATTTATAACATAAATTGGCTTTTAATGCAATAATGTGTAATAAATGCATTTGTTGGCATGAATGCATGTTAACACGTGTAATGTGATAGCCTAGAACTTATTATGCATGAGTGATGCATAATTATGATGAAATCAAGTAATAAAAGCATTATGTGAATTTCATGCATTTATTGATTGTTATGTGTAATTAATATACACATGTGTGTGTATCATTAATAGATGTTATTATGTGGCATGGAAGAGATGTATGGTGAGAGTAGGTTAGCCAAATGGTCCTTAAATGATGACATGCTCATATATTACCATATAAGGCCAATATGCAATATTGACGCTATATGATCTTGTATAGTTGATTTGAAGTATATGGATGTGATATTGAGCATTTAAGCTTGATTTATAGTTGCAAATGTGTATGTGTGTATGATTTAATGGCCTTAGGTATGTAGAGGTCAAAATTCATGCATATGGGCTAAATGTGCATCTTGTGATTTCTAGTACATGCTTTTATCGGTAAAGCTTACTTTGGCTTTGAATGCCTTTATATGTGTTTAAATGTGCCAAATAAAGTTATGTATGTGCTCATAGTGGTGGCCAAATGCCATCTTGAATGTTCTATGGTTTATTGCCATATATATAGTCATATAATGTATTCATATCACTAAATACAGATAATATGTGTAAAATGACATGTAATGCAAAATGTGATCATTGTGCATAACCAAGATGCATTAGACATGATAATACATGTTAATGATGAAAAGTAATGGTATAATCTATGATTGTGATGCTGGATGATAATTCTAGTTCTTACACCTAGGCAATGTGACTATTTAGTGTTTTGAGCTCATGTAAGCCTAATTTTTTGATGTTATGTATTCTTTGACACATGCTACTTAGCATGAGTGTCTAGGCCTTATGATGTGTGAAATCGCCAATGTGATCAGTTTATGTAAGTTGAGACATAAATAATGTTGTGCATTTAAAATGGGTAAAATGAGATAAATTGACAAGTTTAATGATGCCTATATAGTTAGACAACCTAGTTTGGATAGGTTGACAAGTCAACTAGGATTAATAGCTACAATGTTTACCTTCATGTAGGAGACCTACAGGTCATATGCATTTATGTGTCAATGGACACTAGGCTTTTGAGTAATTATTTTAGCACTCTCAGGTGTGAAGCCTATAGGCCTATGCATTTTTTTATCTATGAATACCTATGCCTTTGAGTACACCATTTTAGGCACCTTCAGGTGTGAAGTGCATTTAGGTGCACCGTTATCCGATATCCAGCCTTAGATAGTTGTTTTTTTTTATAAGAGACATGAGTTAAACACATAATAATAATAATAATAATAATAATAATAATAATAATAATAATAATAATAATTGTGATTCCAATATAAGTTAAGCCTAAAATAATGTTTTTTACGGTTTAAATGATGTGTTATGTGTGACATTGGTAATTTTGACATAATGATAGGTTAAACCTATTAATATGATATATATGGT
>CANXYI011264411.1:0-10473 GCA_948208565.1 Hura crepitans | reverse complement strand
TAAATTCATCTTATATAGGTTGCCCTAACTCATCGAGAATAGGAGCTTCATCCACTATGGTTTGGATAGCTCCTAGGATCTCTAAGTGTTGTTATGGTGTGAGATAGAAATCCCACCATCCTTTTAATTGTCCTGAGAAACCTACAATGAGAAGCTCAGCTATGGCTCTATCAAAGGTTCCTATTTGGGTTTTATAGGCATTAGCTACCATGGTCATCTGTTGAAGGAGACTAAGGATATTATATTTAGATATTCTATCTATGTTCCATTCATAGATAGAGGTGGCATTGAACTTGGATTGAGTTAAAATGTTTGGTTTGTTTTATATGCCTATGCCTGAGGCTATGGTTATAGCTAAGGTTTATGGGTTTTACAATGTAATTTGTTTAGCCCAAAATTTTGTGAGTTAATTTATGACTCTGAGGTTTTGTTAAGAAAATTTATGGACTGTGGTCCAGGAGTGTCTAGGACTATAGCTGGAGTAGAGGTAGAATCAGAGGTTCCTTTTATCCTACTAAGCTAATCTTTTATGGCTTAGATGAACTCTGTTTGTTCTCCCTGAACTATTTTGGCTTGTTTTTAAAAGCTAAAAAGGTTTGAAAACTAGATTTTTAAGTTTTTTCCTATGGTTGATTTTTCTATACAAGTTACAATAGGTTTTTGAGCTTGTTATCCTATTTAATTGTATTTAGGTGTGCATTTGTGAAGTTATTTTGCTAGATGATGTTTTTGAAATTATTTTAAGCTTTTTCGTTAAGGAGCATGTAAGGTGCAGCCCTTATGGTTGACTTATATGAGAGAGCTTTAATTGTCCAAGAGGGGGATGTTCTGAATGGATTTTTCTACTATCTATTGCCATTTTCTACTATGGTGTTTTGCCCCTTATAGTTATAGGGTTAACTGAGAATATTTTTGAAAATAGGTATGAAATGCCCTTTTGAGAAGAATAAATCTCAAACCAGTTAAAAACAAAGTATGAACTCTATTTTCATTGACAAATTTGTAAAATTCTTCTTGGATTTCTTTTCTTTGTTTTAAAAATGATCAAAGAACCAGTTTCTATTCTTAACATTTTCAGAACAATAGAAATCATGTAAATACCTTTTTTTAACTTGAAAATCCTTTTCAATTGCATTTAATTCATGAGCTGCATTTCCAACTACATTCTCAATGTCTTTTGTAATGGCAAAAAAGGTTGGTGAGGCTAGCGGTGATTCATGTGAGTCTTGTTGGTGAACTGACTTTATTTATGGCTCATAAATTAGTTGTGGAACACTTATGGTGTAATTCATGTTTTTGAAGGTTGAACTAGAAATGTTTGATGTTAAAAAGTTAGGTTGGACTAATGGCTAGACTATATAGACTAGTTCATGTGGCTTGGTATATGAAAGGTGTATGATAGATGGGAGTTGTGAGACTCTTCCTATATCAATAATACAGGTAGAGGAGGATGAGTCTGAGAACTTTGTGCTTAGGGACCTGTTAAAACTAAATTTAACCCTTCTATCATTATACTAGGTTACTTCTCTTAGTTGTGTGTTAAGTTCTAAGTTTTAAGGAGGTTTAAGTTTTACCACACATTCTAACACCCATTCATATGATAAAGTTACATCTTTCCATTGAAAAGATTTAGGGATTATAGAGCAAGATTTTGAGAGATCTGTTTGCAAAAGCAAAGTTTCACCCTTTTTACTATAAAGACAATGATTTAATGCAAATGTAAAAATCATTGCTTTGTAATAGATTTTGAAAATCAATACAACAAGGATAGAACTTTCCAACATGTTATAGTTATGGGTCTTAACTTGTAAAACCAAAGATTGCATGATATTTTTATCATTTAATGAAACTGTGAAGTTTGCATAACAATCAAAAAAGATTGGATGACTACACATGCTTAACACAATAGAGTTGAGCAAAGAATCTTGAAAATTTTTTAACCTAGTATCCTTAAGGACACACAACATGGATGTATTCAAACCTTCTTTTGTTAATGGTTTAATACCTACTTGCACTAAACCAATATAAATATACTTGTACTGCTTTTCTTTATGTTTTTGTAAAGATTTTTTAGAAAGAAAATGACTAGTTTCAAAAGGTTTTGAAAGCTAAATATCTTTTTCTTCAGTTTTTAAGGTGAAATCTATTTTGAAAAGATTAAATTTTGAATTTTTGTAAATTTGTGATTATTGAATCTTAGGGATTTCCAATCATCAATGGATTTTTGAAAGTCTTTTATAGTGATTTCTTTCCTATTTATTATCCTCTTGATTTCTGAATAAGTTGAGGTAGAAAATTCAAAGAGAGATGTGGATCTACAAAGTATATTATCCATAATAAAAAGTTTTGTTTTAGAAATAAGTCAACTTATAGGCTAACCTTTAAAGGGTTTACTGCCTAAGTGTATCTCACTCTTTTGGCTAAACAGGACTTACAACCTAAAACTATTATTTACCCAGTAAAATAGCTTTTCTTTCTTTTAACAAAAATTTTAATCATGCATAAAATAAATCATAAACACACTACCCCTCTTGGGATGTATATTGTATTAGAGCCAGGGGGTTGTGTGTTTATTATTTATTTTATACATGATTAAAATTTTTGTTAAAAGAAAGAAAAGTTGTTTTACTAGATAAAGGACAGTTCTAGGTTGTAAATCCTATTTAACCAAAAGAGTGAGAGGTGCTTAGGCACTAAATCCTGTGAAGGTTACACTATAAGCCGACCTTATTTCTAAAACAAAAATTCTTGTTATGGATAATCTACTTTGTAGATCCATGTTTCTCTCTAAATCTTCTACCTTAACTTCTTTAAAAATTAAAAAGATAATAAATAGTGAAGAAATTACTATGGAAAACTTCCAAAAATCCATCGATGATTGGGAAATATCCAAGGTTCAACAATCATAAATTTATAAAAATTCTAAATTTAATCTTTTCAAAACTAATTTCACTATAAAAACTGAAGAAGAGAGATATTCAGCTTTCAAAACCTTTCAAAACTATTCATCTTCTTTCTCAAAAATCTTTATAAAAACATAAAGAAAAGTAGTATAAGTACATTCATATTGGTTTAGTACAAGTAGGTATTAAACCATTAACAAAGAAGGTTTGAATACATCCATCTTATGTGTCCTTAGAGATACCAGGTTCAAAAATTTTCAAGATTCTTTACTCAGCTCTATTGAGTTAAGCTTGTGTAGTGGTCCAATCTCTTTTGATTGTTATCCAAACTTTGTAGTTTCATTAAATGATAAAAATTTCATTCAATCTTTGGTTTTACAAGTTAAGACCCATAACTATAACATGTTAGAAGGTTTTATCCCTGTCGCATTGATTTTTAAAATCTATTATAAAGAAATGATTTCTACATTTGTATCAAAACATTATCTTCATAGTAAAAAGGGTGAAACTTTGCTTTTGCAAATAGATCTCTCAAAATCCTACTCTGTAATCCTTAAATCTATTTAATAGAAAGATGTAACTTTACTAGATGAATGGGTGTTAAAAGGTGTAATAAAACTTAAACCTTCTCAAAACATATAACCTAACACATGACTAAGATAAGTAACACAATATAATAATGAAAGGGTTAAACTTAGTTTTAACAGGTCCTTAAGCATAAGGTTCTCAAACTCATCCTCCTCTACCAACACTATTAATATGGGAAGAGTCTCACAACTCTTATCTGTTATACACCTTCTATATACCAGGCCACATGAACTAACCCATATAGTCCAGTCGTTGGTCCAACCTAGAATTTCAACATTAAACATTCCTAGTTTAACCCTAAAAAATGTGGATTACACCACAAATGTTCCACAACCTATTTGTGAGCCACAAATAGAGTCAATTTAACAATAAGGCCATATGAATCACCCCCAGCCTCACCAACCTTTTTTACCATTGTAAAAAACATTGAGAATGTAGTTGGAAATACGGCTCATGAATTAAATGCAATTGAAAAGGATTTTCAATTTAAAAAAAGGTATTTACATGATGATTTCTATTATTTTGAAAATTTTGAAAAAAGAAACATGTTCTTTGTTCATTTTTTAAAACAAAGAAAAGAAATCCAAAAAGAATTTTACAAATTTGTCAATGAAAATAGAGTTTGTACTTTATTTTTTGACTAGTTTGAGGTTTATTCTTCTCAAAAGGGCATTTCATACCTATTTTCAAAAACATTCTCAGTTAACCTTGTAACTATAAGGGACAAAATACTAGAGTGGGAAATGGCAACATATGGTGGAAAAATCCAGTCAGAACATCCCCTTTTCAAACAGTTAAAGCTCTCTTATTTAGGTCTAACCATAGAGGCTGCACCTTACAAGCTCCTTAATGAAGAAGCTTAAAATAATTTCAAAAACATCACCTAGTAAAATAACTTCACAAATGCACACCTAAATACAATTGCAAAAAAATTAAATAGGATAGAACAATCTCAAAAACCCATTGTAACTTCTATAAAAGAATCAACCATAGAAAATAAGCTTAAAAATTTAGTTTTCAAACCTTTTTAGCTTTCAAAAATAAGCCAAAAGTAGTCCAGGGAGAATAGGTTAGAGTTCATTTAGGTAATAAAAGATCATCTTAGTAGGATAGAATAAACCTCTGCTTCTACCTCTACTTCAGCTATAGTCCCAGATACTCCTGAACCATATTTCGTAAACGTGTTTAACAAAAACTCAGAGTTAGAAATTGACTCGCAAAATTTTGGGTTAAATAAATTACACTAGTAAAACCCACAAACCTTGGCCATAAGCATAGCCCCAGGCATAAGCATAGAAAGTAGGTCGAACATTTTAACTCAATTTAAGTTCAATGCCACCTCTGTCTATGAATGAAACATAGATGGAATGTCTGAATATAATATCCTTAGTCTTCTTCAATAAATGACCATGGAAGACAATGCCAACAAAACCCAAATAGAAAACTCTAATAGAGCCAAAGCTAAGCTCCTCATTGCAGGTTTCTCAGGATAATTAAGAGGATGGTGGGATTTCTATCTCACACTACAACACAACATGAAATCTTAGGAGCTATCCAAACCATAGAGGATAGAGCTCCCATTCTCGATGAGTTAGGGCAACCTATACAGGATGCAGTTAGTACCCTAATCTATATAATCTCATCTCATTTCTTAGGTGACCCATCCCATATTAGGGATAAAACTCAAAATTACCATCCAACCTTAGATGCAAAACACAAAGTGATTTTAGTATTATAAAAATACTTTCTTAACACGTTTAATGCTTAGAGATGATTCCAACCAACCTTTTTGGAAAGAAAAGTTTCTTTCTAGTCTTCTACACTTTTAGGAGTAAAAGTTAGGAATAGAATTAAGGAATCTTTTGGCGGCAACTTATAATCTACTAACCTATGGTGAACTAATAAGCATAACACAAAAGGAAGGTCTAAAAATTTATCAAGATCTTAAATTGCAAAAACACTTAAAATGGGAAATGAATAAAACTAGAAAAGAGTTAGGATCTTTCTGCAAGCAGTTTGAATATTCTACAAACGAAATTGTTCTTGATTGTGACAGATCCTGTAAAAGAGAAAAGTATCACAAAAAAACTAAATACCATTCTTCTTCAAAACCCAATAAAGAAAATTACTACAAAAAATAATACAAAATGAAACACTTCAAAACAAGACCCTAAAACCCACAAAAATCTAATAAAAGAGACATTAATTATTATAAGTATAGCAAAAAGAGTCACACTTCAAAATATTATAGGATCAATAGAAAACTTAATAAACTTCAACTTAAGGAAGAAATATTACATATAGAAGCTCTTCTTCTATCTGAAAGTGAAACAGAGTTTTTTAAACCCATAGGTAACAGCGAACCCTTACAAGTTGATAAAATTGCTACTTTAAACTCTGAACAAGAATCTAGAAGCTCAAAAAACATACTCACAAAAGACCAAACATTCATTTTTAATGTCATAAAACAAATTGAAAATCCATAAATCGAAAAACAATATCTAGAGAAGCTTGTTAACTCTTTCAAAGCTATAACAGATATCCCTTCAACATCAACACCCAATCTTCTGCCCTAAAATACCTATGATCTCTCTTCAATCCTACAGAAGAAATATCATCTATAGTTGTAGCCACTATCTAAACCTTTCAAGAAGAACTAAAAACCATAAAATCAAAAATCTCAAAGAAAAATAAGAAAAGGAATCAAAACTGCTGCAAACTCTAGCAACCAATCTCTTCACAGAATATAGTTATAAAATAGAGGAAACCATCCCAACAAAAACTATTTAAGTCCTTCAAAAACAAAATTCCATCCTCAAAGATTTTCTTTTTCTTCTAAAAGAAATTACTTCTCAAAAATACCTCATTAAAATCACCCTTTATTTCCCCAGCTGATTTTAAAATTGAAGCTGTTGCCCTTTTCAATACTGGCACAGATTTGAACTATATCAGAGAAAGCATTGCCCCCAAAAATACTATAAGGAATAACAAGCAAGTGTAACTACAGTAAAGAAAACAAAAATGATTCTTAAGTATAAAACTAAAGCTACTATAATTGCCTAAAATCTTTGCATTAAAACTGCCTTCATTCTCATGAAAAATTTGCACCATAGCGTAATCTTAAGGACACCATTCAAACAAATGATAACTCCCTATACGGTTAAACATGACTACATATATTTTAGAGTAAACAAAAATGATATCGATTGTCCTTTCATTGAGAAACCAAAGATAAGAAATCTTAATCTCATAAAGGCATGTTTGATTTTTGAAAATGAGATTAACTGTATTCTAAAAAAAACAAAAACAATTAGAATTTTTGCAACAAAAAAAACATATCGTTTCACAAAAATAAAGAACAATTGCAAAAACCTTCTCTCCAAGAAAAAATTAAAAAAAAATTCAAGATCATATTGAAAAAGAAATTTGTTTGGATTTACCAAATGCTTTTTAGAGTAGAAAACAACATATGGTTGATTTACCATATGAAAATGATTTTTCTAAAAAATAAATTTCCACAAAAGCAAGGCTTATCCAAATGAATCATGATCTCAAATAACACTGTAGAAAAGAAATTCAAGATCTTTATTCAAAAGGTCTCATTACACAATTACAATCACTATAGAGTTGTGCAACTTTATATCTCAATAAAGCTTTCAAATTAGAAAGACGCATACCTCGTTTGGTCATAAACTATAAACCCTTAAATAAAGCTTTAAGATGGATAAGATATCCCATCCCAAATAAAAAATATCTTTTGCAAAAATTACGTTTTGCATTAGTCTTTTCAAAATTTGACATGAAATCTGCTTTTTGGCAAGTCCAAATTGACCTAAAAGATAGATAAAAAACTACTTTCGCAGTTCCATTTGGTTAATACAAATGGAATGTCATGTCATTTGGTTTTAAAAATGTTCCTTCAGAATTTCAAAGAATCATGAATGAGATTTTCAATCCTTATTCAAAATTTTGCATTGTCTACATTGATGAGGTGCTCATATTTTCTGACTCCATTAATCAGCATTTTAAACACCTAAAAATATTTTTATATGTAACAATATTTGGCTTGGTTGTTTCAAAAATAAAAATGTCACTATTTCAAACAAAAATTAGATTCCTAGGACACTACATTTTGAAAGGAACAATTGTTCCTATTAAAAGATCTCTAGAATTTGCAAATAAATTTCCTAACAAAATCTTGGATAAAACTCAATTGCAAAGGTTTCTTGGAAGCTTCAATTATGTCCTTGATTTTTTTCTAAACATAAACCAACTAGCTAAACTACTCTACGATAGACAAAAGAAAAACCCTATTCCTTAGTTTTAAAATGTTCAAAACATTCCTTGTTTGCACCTAGCAAACCCTCTAACTCTCAAATCGTGGAAACTGATGCTTCTGAGTTTTATGGTGGTATTTTAAAATAAGTCAAAATGGGTAAAAAAAGTATAATCAGGTTTAACAGTGTACACTAGAGTGATTGTCAAAAAATTATTCTACCATTAAAACAAAAATTCTTTCAATTGTCATGTGTATCACAAAATTTCAAAGTGATTTACTCAATCAAATGTTTTTACTTCGCATTGATTATAAATCTGCAAAAAAAAAAGTTTTACAAAAGGATGTTTAAAATATTATATCAAAATAAATTTTTTCCAAATGGCAAGTTATATTGAATATTTTCAATTTTGATATAGAATATATCAAAGGAGATACTAATTCCATTCCTGATTTCTTAACTAGGGAATTTCTCCAAAATGTCTAGAAAGATGAAAGATAAATCCTCTAAAAAATAGAAACACAAAACCTCTAGCCGCCATCCACGGCCAAAGAAATCACGTCATTCATCAAAATGGTGTTAAAGTTAAAAACTGAATACTCTAAAGAATCCCAAGTACAAAAATGGATAGATACCTTATCCCAATACTAGAATTAATTCTTGCAATCTAAAAAGCATCTGAATATACTCAAGAGTTCAAAAATCAAGAAATTGTTCCTATCTCAATATAGGAATACAAAAAAAAAAGGAATCGCAATCTTCCTCATAAGATTGCAAAGGTATTATTCCTCTACCCATTTTGAAAACAACTAAGAAAGGAGAATCTTCCTCCTTACAAACCCTTTCTTAAAAGGAATCTTCAAAAATTATTTTATCTCAAAATAATTCACAAATTATTTTGACACAACCAGATCCCTTAAAAAGGGTTCATTCAGAATATTTTAAGAACTTATTTCTAAAAAATCGTTACTATTAAAGAAGGATATTTTAACACAAATCATTTTCAAACCATTACAAATATTTTTCAGAAAGAATGGTTTTTTAAGCCATAGGATCTCACAAAAACTCTAACTTATTATAGAGTCATTCTTGAAACCTCTGGCTCAGCAACCTTTAAAGACACCCCTTCCAAAGATCTAACCATAGAAGAATCTGCTTATTCTACCCTCAAAATCATCAGGGTTATGCATCCTTCTAAATGGGGCCAAAACCTTGCAAAACTAAAAAGCTTCCCCTTAAATTTCCATTCATTTTTAAACCATTGTCACACATTTAACTATTGGGATTACCAATAGGCATGGTTAAATACCCTTTTTCATCTAAAATCTAAGCTGAAAACACACCTGGCTCATTTTTTTTAATAAAAACCTTAAACTTTCAAAATTACCTTTCTAGTTTTATCAATAATGGATCTAATTTGGAGCTATCATAGAAATCCTTCAGCCAGAAGTACAAAAAAGCTTTTATCTTTTCAAGGCTCATTTCAAACTTTCAGAGTGAGAAAAGAAATTTTCTCCCCTTATGGTCTTCTCAATCAAGTTCTTCCTTCTATGGGTTTTCCATTGGTCATTACAATACCAAATTCAAGAAGGTGCTACTATGCTTTTTGAAAATTCAATGTCAAAAGGTGGAATGCCTTCCAGATCTCAAGCCCAATCCTGACTCCAGTAATTGAAACATGGTTATAGCAAAAAAAAGATTCTTAAGCCCAAGTAGTGCTACATTAAAGGCCCATTCTACATGCCTGACCAAAAAATCTTTTTTCAATAGTCAGCTGGCAAAAGCTCAAACTCAAAAAGAATATATAGCCATTATAGCCCAAATAATGAAAAATAAGACCTCTAGTAAAACCTCATCAAGTGGATCATTTATTGCTTTAGAGCCTATTATAAACTTAGGTAACGATAATAAAGATGATTGTTTTAGGATTCTTCCTTCCCTTTAGGCCTGGTTGTAAACTAAGCACATGTATTTGTAAAACAAAGTATAAAATGACAAAAATTCAAAAGTTTTTCTGACACTCTTGCAAGAAGCCTCCCTTTAGGCTCGATTGTAAACTAGGCCCATGCATTTATAAAAAAAGGTGTAAAATGACAAAAATTCAAAAGTTTTCCTAACACTCTTACAGGAAGCCATTCAGCTCAAAAAGAAAATTTGACAAGGTGTGCTAAAACTCTCCATTATTGATAAAAAAAATAGTGTAGAACTAGCTCACATTTCTAAAGACGGATTTGACTAGGAGCTTTGAAGACTTTCATAGTTTCCTCCATTATTGAATAGAAATAATGAAGATCGAGCTCATCTCCCTAGTCTCTATCTCCCTATGAATTTCAAAATTGCCATGCTACTTGCCTATATAAGGAACCATTCTTCCCTTTAGGAAGGCAGAGTAATTTTTAGAAACCTTCTCCTTCTTCTCTCTAACTCAAGTGCTGAGCAAAAGTCTGTAACCTTTCCCCTTCACCAAATATTGTATCTCCAGTTTGATAAATAAATAAAATTTTGATTTTGTCTAAAGCTTTTATATTTATATATATAAAGTAATTTATTTATTTTATCTTTATTTTGCATTCATTTTATAAGCATGTTATATACCTGCAACCTAGTTTAATTTGGTACATCAAAAACTTTATTCATTCATCCATAATTTATTTTTATATTTTCTTGTCTTCTTTATTTCTTTCTTTTGTTTCCCTTTGATCCTT